>VXAD01001911.1:42099-212819 GCA_013399195.1 Dicrurus megarhynchus | reverse complement strand
GGCCGGCCGGGAGCCGCGGCTTCCCGAGCCCCCGGGGCAATTCGCTTCTTCCGCCCTCCCGACCGCAACTTTATTGACGCGCCGGGGCCGGGGCGGTGCGCGGGGCCGCGCAGGCTGCGCGCAGCGTTNCCTCCGCGGGGCTCGGCGGCCGCGGCCTCCCCCTGCCGGCCCCGCCGCCCGCGGGGGAAGCCCGGGGCGTCCCGCAGCGACCCCAGGGCGGCGGGAGCACCGCCCGTTCTTCTCCGCAGCCTCCGTGGGGCGGGCGGGCCCCACGCCCGCGGAGCCGGGAGCCGCATCCCTGCAGTGCGCGGTGCGGTCCAGCCCTCGGACGGGGCCGAGCGCGGTGTATCGGCTTCCACTTGGCTCCTGAATAAACAAAGCGAACATATGTCCCATATTCGTGACAGATGGTTCAAACAGAGAACTATTTAGTGGTTTTCCCACAGTTGCTACTATGTACCGCTCCCCCGAAACCCAACAAAATGCAATTAGCCTAAAATAGCGTCAGCTTCCAGATTTCCTTGTTTTCATATGTGGAAAATTTGATTCAGGTGTTTTTGTGTTCTGGCTGCAATTGAATGTGTTAAGATGTTTTGGGTTTATTTTTTTCTATTTTTAAAAGAAGTCAGTATATATGTTCCTTGGCAGTTTTGTCAACAAGCTATTTGGCCCATTTGACTTTAGGAATTTGCTTCTCCTTGCAATAAATTTTCCGTCAAGGAGTTTGCCTTGCCTCTTGAGATGGGAGATGATCAGGCTGGCCACTTTTTATAGCAAAAGCTGGATGGCAGATGGAGCTAAACTGTTGTAAGGTACTTCAAAACACTTATTTAAAAGCTCAGCATATGCCAGGGTATGCAGAGAGTACAACATTCATAGAACCCAAATTGAAAGGGCCTATTTTTGTTTGGTTTGTTGTACAGGGTTTTTTTTCCCTCTCTTGCTACTTTTTCTTAACAGACAGATTTGCATTTTTACCCAAAAATAAAAAAACCCAAAACCCATGACACATAACAAAAATAAAACTAAATCCAACAAAACCCAAAAAAAAAAAACTTGTGGAAAGTACTGGTTCTCTCAGTGAAATTGTAATACTGATAGCAAGTTGCAACTGATTAAGTCATAAGTTTGGTGTTTTGGTTGTTTAATGTGAAGAGACATATACTATGGTATGGTCACGAAGTCTATTATCTGCTGCTCGTACAAGGATGTAATTGGAGAAACAAAGACAATGACCAGATTTCTGGAGTGTTTCAGGATAATTAGAAGGTGCTAAGTTGGTGATAGCATTGACGATTCAAGCCAGCTTCAGCTTTTCAAATAGCTGGTATTTAATGAAACAAGTTGGTCTTCCAAACACTTCAATAGAAATTGAACTGGGTGATACAGAGAGATGATTATTTCTTCACTGGTAATTTTGACATCATTATGGCACGCCATAAGCTCGGTATAGAAGTTATCTGTGTATCTAACACAAAGGTAGCATAATTCTCCTGTCATTTAGAAGCCTAAGTCAAGAATAGCTACAACATTCACAGCAGAGGATAGCAACTGAAAATCAGATTGAAATCCAGGCCACTTTTTACAAAACCATTCATGCATTAATGTCCTGAATACATACATACACACATGCATACGCACAAGTTATTTGGCATATAAAAAAGCAACACATTGCAAATCTCTTCATTAATAACTACTTTATAAAACACAGCTTTTGTGGGGTGTTTACTGTTACAGTAAAACTGAAATCACATTTTAAGTGTTAAACGTTGAATAAAATGTTGCTGACAGTTCAGGAATAACAAAACAGCTGGAAAACATTCATCCAAAAATTCTGAATACTATCTAAACACTCCTCTTGCCAGCATTTTGACTCATCTCTGGAAAACTACCACCCAAAGTGAAAAAAGGTTAAAAGGTTTTAATGGAAAAAAAGTTTAAAATGCAAACATGTTTGAGAAACAAGATCCAAGAAGAAAGTCCATGCTACATACAGTTGCTCAGAATATCCAACTGCTACACACTCTTTACCAGGACAATAGGTGGGAGAAAGCTTCTTAAAAATCATAAGGACATTTGTTCCACAACAGAAACGACCTTTTTTTTCTTTTTTTCTTTCAGAGATGGAATTATTTATAAATTTTTGTTGCAGCCAAAATCCCATGAGCCACTCTGTCACTGGAGTCACAATCCTTTGGGTCTTTGCACAGTGTTTTCCAACTGCCTTTTACCTGCCCTGGGGTAAAACTAAGTCATTGAATGTTTTGCTGCTGGTTTCAGTCAAACCAAGGTCTGCCTTACAATTTGTATCTGTCAATCACGCAACTCATGAGTCTCTTCGGACAAATGAAGAATAAAAGAATAAGCCATACAGAAGTACTTAATGCAAATATTTTAAAGATATTTAAGTTTTTGAATTATTCTGCTGGTTGAGTTTTATAGGAAAGTTTCAAAAAAATTAATGTAACGTAATATATATAAGGTTCAGCTGGTAAAGACAAACACTTCATTAGAGGAAGGATGACAACACAATCACCACTGGATTATTGTTTAAAGGCCATTACAGTATAAATAGTGTGGAAGGCAGAACCAACTACTTCAAGCTACTTGCTGCCAGTATTAACCGCCAGTACTTCAGTCTTTATGTAGTTGTAGTTACTGGTTTCTTTCTAGTTGGAAGCTGTTATACAATAGCAGGTTTTCTTTCATTGAAAACTTTTCACAAGGAAAAAGCAAAGTAATGGGGATAGTGGAGTTATTTGTTACTAAAATTTTGGTGAAATCAGCTCTTGGAACCCTGTTCTTTCCGAGGAGGTTAAGGTAAGTGTAACCCCTAACACTGGGCAGTTTTGAGCTTCCTGTCGCCTTGCAGCCTGGACCCAAATGCTCTGAATGCAGCAACAGCATTGAGCAACAGCAGCTTGTATCTATCCAGGCCATCTGCTCCTGGAGGCCAGGCGTACACGGTGAGCGAAAGCAGAACAGGAACTTTGCTGCGTTCAGTTCTACCGATGTTCTTCTGCCTCCTCCTTTGCATGTAAACTAATGACAGCAAACTCTTAGGAGGTGTCCCGTGCAGAGATGCTTCCCTCAAAGGCAGTGGATGTTGTTTTGCAGCCGGTTCCACTTGCAGAGGCTGCGGTGTTGGAGCACTGTGTTAGGTTGGTCTGGCTGGCAGTGGTTCAGATGCCAATGTACCCGTGAGCTGACAGGAAGGCTGAATTAATCCATTGCCTGGCCCAGGGTTAGCCTGCAGATTCCCTTTGCCATCTCTGCCACAGACCTCCTTTTAAAGACTGAACCCTGCAAGAAAATATTGAAGTTGGAGCCGCTGAGCCCCGGGAACATTACACAGTGTTATCTGCAGTGCCGCTAGGTATGTGAAGAGAAATATGCTGAGAATAAGAACAGTGCCATGAACTTTAAATACAATTCTTAGGGGAGTGAAGAGGTGAAGCAAAGCTAAAGCTGAACTAATGAGTCAGATCTAGCAGGTGGAGGAGAGCAAGCAAGTGATGGGAAAAAGTCTGTATGCCATGGGAGCACAAAAAGTAGTGTTTACACAGGAGGCTTTCTTCAATAATGGGAAAGGGAGAATAGAGAAGTTGGAGAATTACTAGGGACTAGGGGAACAGCCTGAACTGCATTTTTTGTCTTACATTTATCTGCTTACCATGAAGTCAAAGTGCCTTTTGGTGGGAATAAGGCAAGAAGGATTTGCTCAAGGCATTAAAGTTTTGTAAAGGGCAGATTAAATAACAGCGCTCCAAAAATCAATTTTGAGGGGCTTATGAAGCCTTGAATGGGCTTTTGCAGCACAAAAGCAAGATTGAGTTTTTACTGAACCTGTCATTTATTTGGGTTTAGAGCTTTCAGTAAGTACCAGAAAAAAACATAAAACAAAAACAAAGTAAGCAATGAGTATTCACACAGCAATCAAATAAAAAAACACGTGAAAGTGCAATCCAGATTACTAAGTGACTTAATTGATGTAAAAGTATAAGAAAAGAAAGTCACTGTGTCATGTGTGCCACCCCCCACCCCCTCTCCCTGTGCTTTAGTCAGACCTGGTAGTGAATTCCCACAGTTCTTCTTGGCCAGGAAGTTTTTCCTAAACTCTTGTGTCCGTGTCCTCACCAGAGGTTGTGCTGATATAGTATCAAGCCACCTGGAAGGAGGGAAAAAAAAAAAAAGGAAGAAAAATAAAGCGACAAAATTCAGTAGAACAGATACAGAAACACCAAAAGTGTGCAATGCAATTCAGAGTTTGTAGTTAAGAAACACAACATACTGGTTACCCCTAAAACCATGAAAATGCTGATGGAACTGCAGCTACTTGTGAAGTTCAGTATCTTACAGAAATGATTCCGTTTAACTTTAAGTAGTTATATAAAGGCACAGACTGTGATGTTTGCCCAAACTGGCAAGGAAAGGGTTCTTAGGAGAGGCCGATCCTTGGATCCCTGGATTTGGGGTTTTTGCTTTAAAAATGGGGTAACACCGCCCCCTAGCTTCTACTAGGGACAGTGCAGGCTAACGTGGGAAGGGATTCTTGCCTCCACAGAAAACAAGGCGCACAATTTCATGGCAAAAGAGGATCCAGCAGCACAGAGACTCGATGTGGCGCAATTAGGTAAAAGTATAAAAAATGACCAAAAAATGAAATATCGTCTATTAAGTAATAGTAATTCAGGTGCTCAGGGAATCTAGAGCAATACAATTCAGATGCTACAACAGTGTCCTTTGAAAGTTCAGCTTCCAGATCCCTTGGTCCGAGCACGGTGCTTATAATGCCAGGGTTATGTGTTTGACCTCTGTATGGACCACTCACTTAAGAGCTGACTCAGTGATGCTTCTGGGTCCCTTCCAACTCAGAATATTCCATGTGATTCTGTGAAATACACCAGCAGCATCAACCTTCAGCATCCCCTGAGCATTAGCAACCAATGTGATCCAACCAAGGCCACAGTTTGGTTTGGTAACTTGAAATCTTCCTTTTGTGTTCAAAATTTCAGTGATTACCAGCAGCTTGGTGTTGAGTATTCTGTTTGATCCTTAACCACAGGATAGGAAACCCTACCTTATACTACATAAAATATATTTACATTAATAAACCTCCTCATTTTTTCAGAAAAACTAAGCTAGAAAATTACTTACTCCAATTGTCTATTCTGTAAGAATATAGCATCCACACTGCTTTACAACATAGCTGCGTGAGCATTTCAGAACATTGAAATCATATTCTAGAGCAGCAGCAGAGAAAATCCATGTTAAAATGAGAATGTTGGTGGCTTGAATTTGCATACTGCTTCACTTACATGTAGATTCATTTCCCTCCCATTTTTAATTGAAAGTGATGAAAATTCTGTGTATAGAATGGTGTTTAAAGGCGGTGAGATTTTCTGTTCAAACATGCACAGCTCTAGTGATGGGTATTCAGCTTTCACTGTTCATGCTACACACGCATTTACAGAGCAAAGCATATTAAATCATAGAGGAGCATTTTTCTTTCACTTACTGTACATATCTTCTTCTAAACTGTGGGACCAAATCTGCCCTGACACCTGCCCTGTGTAGGGAAGTCAAAAAAGATGTATGGAGGTTAAAGTCACTTTAGAATTTAGTGACCAAAGGCAAAATTATCATCTTGGATTTTCAAAGCCATATTTTCTGTACATTTGCTAGAATAGCCCTGACGAGTGAAATAAATTTTTCTCCTGATGGTATCACCAAAATTGTAATTTTATTGGAAGTTTCTCAAAAGATTAGTGACTCTGTCAATGTTCATTTCTACAATCTCTGTTTTATCAGTCTTCCTCTGAGGTAAGAAATTTTGGGTACAGAATGTCACAAGATATTTATATTGGAGGTGAAAGGATATCAAGGGAAAGTGGAAGTGGAAGCAACTAGTGTTGTGAATGCCTTGAGAAACCAAAACTGATTATTCTCAGATATCTGTAATCGGCTGCATGTCGCAGTACCTCTACCAAAAAATGCAGCAATATTGGGGGGTTATTGTTTGCTTTGTGGTTTGTGGTTTTTTTTTGTGGGGAGGGTGTGAGGTTTTGTACCTTGTTGGGATTTAAGGAGGGATTGTACGGTTTGGTGAGTTGCGTTTTTTGTTTGGTTTGTGGTAGTTTTTTTTTTTTAATTTGGGGTGGTTGGGGAGAGGTATTTGTTGGTTAGTTTACACAATTTTTAGAATAGCTGCAAAAACTTCAGAAAAAAATGAACAAACAGATTAGAATTTGAACTCAGAGGTTTAGTCATAAAAGGTATTCAGTAAGTATGGGATGAAAAGACAATATTTCTTGAATCAGCTACAATGTCGCCTTAATTAACACATGGGGTTTTTTTAATATAGTTTAGGAAGAACCTTATGATGAGATAATTTTCCTTTAATCCAATTGATTATCAGCTGGAAACAGTGTTGAAAATCAAGACCTGTTTGTTCTGTTAAAATACCCCATAATCCCATTACTTGGTTTCTCTGCTGCTACTGTAGAATTCTGATGGAGCAGCGCACACACCAAAGCAGTGAACTTGACAGGCCACTCTGAAAGCCAGAGTCCCAGCTGATGGTATTTGCAGTTTCTTCCCTTTTCTTTGAGCATTCATGACATCAACTACAGCTCTGTCTGTCCAAGAACTTCTCCAGGTTTAATCATGGGATGCACAGTTAAATCTACAGCACTTGCTTTAGATGGATGGAGTTCCCTGCTGGCAACACCAGTAAAGAAGGCTTTCTTGCGTGTCTGCGCCGGTCCTACAGCTTTAATGGCAGGCATAATTCACGTGAAAAATAACAATGCAGACTTTTAAACGTGATCCTGAAAGTCATTATCATGTAACTGCATTCTGAATATCCAGGAATAAACTGTATCCTAAATTGGGAGTAAAAGTAACCACTTGTGAAGGACTTCACGCTCCACCTGTCCCTCTGCGAGGGATATGGATGTGGAATTACCGTTTTCTCCACACCAAAGCCATCCCTGAGGAACATTTCTAAAGGCCATACTTTTGAACTCAGCAATGGCTGTAGACATGAGCAGTTGAGCTGTATAACTTATTTTATAAATGGCAAAAGGACTAGGAATCTTCAGCCCCAAGTAAGGAAAAGAAGTAAGTTTCTGATGAACTCATTTTCATAAGAATTTCTGAGTTATTAATTTATGAAAGAAGAAAAAAGTGCTTGTAGACGAAATGTTAAGATAAAATGTAAATATAGTAAATTTAAAGCTGTAACAAATTACCTATACACTCACAGTGTGACCCCTCCAAGTTTCTGACTTGTTTAATTATCCAGTAGAACGCTATTTATAACAAAATAATGCAAACTTGTTTAAACATGTACAATGATGGCGCCTTGCCAGAATGAAATGTAAGCATGATGTTCACAGAATCTCAAAAATCCAAAGCAACAGAGATTACTATCATGGTTTCTGAACTTGATTACATTCTAATCTTTATGACTGGAGCTAGTCAGAGGTTTTTTTCTTTTTTTTCTTAAATTCTTTTAATTCTTAAAATATTTTCAATATGGAAAAAAAAAAATTAAGGTAATAAGTGTCACTATGTGCAAGCTCCATGTCATCACCAAAACAATGCTATTTCCTGTGATTTTTGAATTTGCCCTTTTTTTGCAGAGCTTCAATAAAGATCCACTTAATATTGCAAATATCAAAATTATATTCTTTCTATAATTTAAAAGATAATTATTCAACACATTTATGTGCTTTGTGACACTTGTCCATACCCACTTTTAATCCACTATAAACAAACTGAATTAAAGTGGTATGCCAACCCTAAAGTACAAATAGCACAAATTTCAAAATTATTGATTTCTGACAGTGCTTGCAGGCATTAAGCAATGCTTTTTCAGACATCTGAAATAGCTCCCTTCGGCACAGAGACACTGTATTGAAGAAAAGCTGAAAATGTTCTGACTGCCCAGTCAATATTAATTTAAAATTGAGGTTTAGATCTTTGCTAAAAGTGAAAAAAAATTAACTTAATTTTTAAAACTCCTTTTATCCCCTGGGATACCCCTCTTCCTCAACCCAAATCAGCATATTCTTACCATATTTCAAGGCTTCAATCCAACACTGTTGCAGAGAAGCCCAGTATCTTGGTAACTATGAGCAGTGAAATACTGTACTGACTCCTTGGCAATTAGACATAGTAGAGTTTGCTTTCCATCTTGTGGGTGGGCTTCCAAATTCAGCCCTGCTCGGGTTTCCAACAGGGAGCTTTGAAGGAGGTGACCAAACACTTTGCTCCTCCATCTGAGGTGATCTGGGACATGTGTAGAGCACACAAGCAAGAGCACAAGAGGGCAAGTGACTTCCTGCCAACAGAGCCTGGTGTCTGCTTAGCAGCAGGACTTTTTTGATATCAGGAAACCAAGGCTTGAAAGCTCTGATGTATGTATCACAGTTTTCCTGTGGAATAAAAGGAAAATAAATGTTTGATGACAATAGCTTAGGTAAGAACAATAAAGAGGCTGGGGCATGTAGGAGAGGACTATTATGGTGTCTAAAAGGCTAAAATGATATTGCCTTCAAAAATCCTGTGTTTCTAACCAAAACTTAAAACAAGCCAACTTAAAATGACTGCTCTGGTTTTGGCTGGGTAGAGTTAGTAGCTGATACAGTACTGAGTTTGGACTTAGGATGAGAATAACATTCATAACACACTGATGTTTAGTTGTTGCTGAGCAGTGCTTACACCATACAAGGACTTTTTTTCTCTACCCCATCAACGAGGAGGCTGGGGGTGCACAAGAAGCTGGGAGGGGTCAGAGCCAGGACAGCTGACCCCAGCTGACCACAGGGATATTCTATGCCAGGGGTCATCATGCTCAGTGTACGAATTTGGGGGAAAGCTGGCTGGGGACAGCTGTTCAGGAACAGACTGGGCAGCATTCTGTCAGTGGCAAGCAATTGTTTTTCATTTGCATCATGGGGTTTTTGGGGGGTTTATTTCTCCCTTTTTGTTATTTTCCTTTAATTCCAATTTATTATTCTGATTTTAATTATTAAACTGTTCTTATCTCAACCCACATGTTTTCTTACTTTTACCTTTCTGATTCTCTCATCCCACTGGGGCAAGAGGAGTGAGGAAGCAGCTGTGTGGTGCTTAGTTGCTGGCTGGAATTAAACCACAACAATGACTCAACAGAAAGTTTTCAGCTTAAATTTAATCACACAATTTATTGGGTGGAAAAAAAGTTATTTTCAACTGGATTTATTAATCAAAGATGATCAAAACAGTTTAGCTTTATTTTACTGCTGTTCCAGATGGTACTCAAAAGGGACTGAGAAGCGTGGGAGAAACCATTCTCTGTCTATGAGGGGTTTGAATTTAGAAAATTCTGTATTCCAGGCAATTTCCAACTATTTTTTACAAGGTTCCATGGCTTGTAACCCTGGACTCCTCAGACACAACGGTTTGAAGAACAAAGAAAAACTAATTTGGTGATTTTGCTGTTTGCATCACCAGGAGACAACTAAGCATTTGCTTAATTCAAAGCAAATTGCACAAGAGGATTTTGGAGGACTGGCAGATTTAGAGACGTGAATTTTCTATAGATGTCACAGGCCACCTCTTCCCTGAAAGGTAACTTATCTTTCAGTGAAGATTTATGTATAATAGTAATATAGATAAAATATTTCTGTAAGATTTTTTATGATTTGTCTGAAAAGATAATTTATCAAAACAAGACACAAAAAACCCAGATACAGACTAGATTTGACCTGATTTATGAATCTGCTATTTTCTTTGAAAAGAAGTATAAGTAGAGGGACAGACTGAGTAGCAGTAGATTACACTGTCATTTAGTAACCTGTGCTTTAAAAAAAACCAAAAAAAACCTCCTCTCAAAGTTCAGCTTCCTGGATTGCAAGACACAAACCTCATCTCAGAACTGACACCACTGTATAGGTTATGAAAAATAAACTGCAAAATTTCAAAGTGCACTTATTCAGAATTCACGACGCAATACAGAGATGCACCAAGTATCTTGTTTTCATTAGTAGCAAGAAAGATGTCAACCCAACCCCTACAAGCATAGATATGAATGTCAATAATTCACACTGAATTACTCAGTAGATTTTTATACAATTACTACCTGTGTGGCCTCCAGTTTGAGGATCCATATTTGTGTAAAAAGCAATCTTTAGAATTAAATATTATAAATACGGTACATTTACACCCTATCTGATTGCATCCACTTAACTATGACAGGTGAGTTAGGAGCCTGGTTGCCACATGTCCCCTACGCATTTAATGAGATAAAGCACTAACACTTTTCAAGCATTTCTTTCCAGGTAGCAGTTGTCAAGAAACCAAAACAGGAAGAAAAACAATGTGTAAATGGATTTTATAAAGTCTGAAGAATCTCAATCACTTAATAAGATGAGGCATCTGTAAGTGTATTATTGTAATACCTAAGCTAGAAAGCCCTTAGACTCCGGGTTAACAAAGTATGAAATCCTCTAAAATGGTTTTTGGATTCTTTGAGCTAGAATCACTGATTATAGGACTTTTCCTGCTGTAAGGTCTCAGAAATTTCTGGTTCACAAAAATTATCAACCTTTTCATTTTCAAACTTACCAATACTTATGAAGTATCCTTGACTACCTCTTATTCATCTCTGTGCTACCTCAACAAATGTAAAATTTTCTTATTCAGAGGAAACTCTTGAAAAATCTGAAAAAGCAAACATTGATGAAACATGTAATGTACTGAAATAATCTCCTACATTGTAGTCACATCTCCTCATACCTCAGGAGAGCAAAAGTTTGAAAAACATTGGAGGACAGTAGAAGATATTAAAGTAATGAGATTTCTTGATCAGTCACATCTTATCAGTCTGCAAGAGCAGGTACTTCACAAAGAAAAAAACTCATATACCTTTTCAGATAGTTTCTGTTAGAGAGGAGTACAATACCTTCCATAACCCCAACCACTATGACTTGGAGAAGAAATACTTCCTAGTCTCAATCAGGTGATCAGTTTAATCCTGAGCATATAGGTAGGTTATATCTTGTTAACACCTGACATCCTAAAAAATTGCCCCATTTTAGCCTGCTTCTAATCTTACCATTTAAGAAAGGGCAGTGCCCTTCTCCTGTACTTTGCACCAAAAAGGAATATAAAAGTCCTGGTGAATGCAAAATAGAAGAGCTGGCACATGGACCAGTTGGAAACATTTCTTTTTAGGGATTGTATAAAGAAAGTACACAAAAAAGTTTCCAATTAAGATCCCCTGGCAGTGTCAGTAGGTATGCAAAGCTTTATATCACAAACTTTATATTCTGACACATGATCTCTTCACCATGTCACACATACCCTTTATTAATTTATAAATTTCCATCTGGAAGTAGTTCAGGGCCCTGCCTCCATGACCTTGTCTGTAAGCAGTTCCAGAGCTTTGCACAGATTGCCAAGAACCTTCTTTTAAATTTCTCATTTATTCATAATTGTTTGTAAGTATCTGATCTTGAAATAGTGTTATCCTTTAACATAAAAGTTGCCTTCTCTCACATCTACCCCCACACATACTTTTAAAGACAACCATATGCCCTTTCAAGCTTTGTTTTGCCAGATAAGCTATTTTCATCTCAGCTGAGAAAACAGGTACTCCTTTTCCCTAACCAGCCTACTCTGCACCTGCTGTGCATCAATGTGGGTCATGAGAACTGTAAACAGTATTCTGAGAGTTGTCTTACCAATGCCTTGTAAAGCAATATTAACACTTTGTTGTCTCCAATGAAAATCCTTCACCCAGTTTACCCTGAAACTGCTGCATGGCCATGACAATGATGGCTCATGTCACATCACAGCTGATTAATGCATTAAACTTCTTCACCTCACTACTGACACCAACTATCAAGACACCAGGCTATAGTAAAAGAACATTATACTAATCCCCAAGCACCTCCCTCTAATTTCTATACTATTAGATTTCCATTTTGTCAGTCCATGAGGTGATTTATTTTTTCTGATGTGCTAGTCATTCCAATTTTGTGTCATCTCTTAATGCCATGCCCATTCTCTTACCTTCACCAAGTTAAAAAATACCACTTAAATCAGTGCCAAGATCAGTCCTAGAGGAATTCTACTAGCAAACTCCTCTCATTTTGATATTTTTAGCAGAATCATATTTAATATAACCCTTTACTCAGTTCCTCTTCCACCTTCAGTGTTTGCACTAAAGCTCATCTTTTCCACCTTCCGTAACTTCCTACAACAAACAACATACTGCCTTATTTCACTCAAGGTAGATTAGGTCTACCACATTACTCTTCTCTGGGACAATTATCTTATCAAATAGAGATATTAAGTTAGTCTGATATAATCTGTCCTTGATAAAAACATGCTGTAGTTTTTCCCACTTTCCATTTACTTCTAGGTTCTTGATAATTTTTTTTCCTTCAAAATCTACTCTAAGACCTTGCTTTGTGTTGAGGTCAAACCATCACCTGCATTTTATTTGACCACCTTTTTTCCTTTTTCATGAATATGGGGGATAACATTTTTAGCCTTCAGTTGTATTGGGTTAGCCCTGAATTGAACAGATACACATAAAATCCCTACAAATGCATTCAGTGCAAATCAGCATTGCAGGATTCTTCCCGTGCCCTGAAATGGGCATTGTTTAACCCTCTCCATTTTCTGGCAGTAGATAGGCTCTGTTTAGCTGATAGCTCATTTGGGGAAAATTCTATTGCTCTGTGTCCCTTAAGCACCTTATTCCTTTTTTTAATTCTTTTTTAATCTTTTTTTTGCAGCAATGGAAGATCTAACAGCATTCACAACCAACATTTGCTTTGAAACTGGCATTTAAGATATTTTTATTTCTTTTAGCAGTGGAAGAGGAGGGTTAAGAGCACCATCAATAGTAGCCTAGGTATGATGTATTTTTTAAAAGAAAGAGGAATGGGCCAAAACATGCATGAAAACACATATGAAAACACTGTGTCTTATTCACTTTTATAAACTCTGCAGCCTCAACTATGGATATTAATTTTGTATTCAGAGAACTGACTTAGTGTAGATATTTTAAATATTCTGATTTAATTTTCAAAATGGGAAAAAAGCAATTATTTTAAAAGGAGCAACATTTTTGCTACTTATTCTAATTCACTTCCCTTCTCTTATCTTCTTTCTCAAAAGACAAGCTGTAAAAAGACAAACCCAGCAGAATTATTTATATACTTTTCACACAATCTGTGAATAGATATGTTTAATGCTTCTGGAAAGAAGTGACTGTAATACAATGCAAATTATTAATTTATGAATGCGGCTCAATTGATAATACATGCTTACTGCAGCTGTGACTTTCTACTCTACTTGAATAGAATGCTTCTATTATCCTGCCTATATTCTGAGTCCTGGAAGATGTATGCAGATGTGTGCCATGAAGCCTTTGAAATTTCAGGATTAAAGGTCGCTAATCTTCCAGAAGCATCAATGGGAAGGAATATGGAAGGGATAGAACCCTAACTCTAGGTTCTCTTTTTTTATGCCACCTTTAAAAAAGATGAAATTACAGCATAACACCAGGATCAATAGGCAGTAAAGTTTATGTAGTGTTATTTATCGCTGTTAATTCTTTATTAAATATGTACCTCTGCCCACAAAGGGCTGTGCAGAAAGAAGAGGGCCCAGTTTTATAGAGATTTATTTATTTATTAGATCGGATTTTACAAAGCAGCTTTTAAAACCTGCAGGTAGAACATACCTTTTCCACAATATCCTCAAGGAAAAAAATGTTCTGGAAACTGGTTGGGGGTGTTTTGAAGGACTAGGGACAACAGATTTTTTTTTTTTCTGAATGAATGATTAGAATTGAAACTTTCTTAGAAAACAGTTTGTCACTAAAAAATACCATCTGGCCCTATTTTGATAAGAGGTTTTATGAGACCATGCAGTTTCAATACAGCAAGTTTTCAGATTCAGGATATATGTTTTAGTCACCGAGACAGCCCTTCCTCAAACTTTCTTGGTCTGGGCATTTGCGTGGAACGCGAAATAATTTCTACTGCTGCCTAGTTCAGCCCATGGGCATGTATCCAACTTTTCTGAATGTCTAAGGAAGTTGCTGTGTTTTCAAGAGGCAACACAGATGGAACCATAAAATTAATCTTATGAAAACTATTAGCAGATAAGCCTAAAAGTGTAATGGACAACTCTTGGTTTCACATGAGAGTTATTCTCAGTATGCAAGAAACTCATTTAGCTTTAATGCATACAGTGAAAGTATAAAAGTTGTCTGACCTAGCACTAGATAACACTCCTGTTATGAATAAAGACAATAAAGCCACTTCATTCCAGTCATCTGCACATATTCTTTTTCTGACAAGTGCAGCATCAAATAGAAATAGAGTCTAAAGAAAAAATTTATTTAAAAATCTGAAATATTTTAGAAGAAATAATGACAGCTGCTCACCTGATAATTTAGCAAGATTGTATGTGAACTTCTGAGAATAGACTGAAATGGGAAAAAAAAAAAAGAAAATTTTACAATTAGTTAATCAAAGAAAAAATGTTATTACTTTTTCTTTCAGTGTTTATTAATGTTTTTGTATGATTAAGATAAAATTTGTAAGACAAAAAGAGCTAAGCTGGCATACTAGCATTATCTGGTTATAGGAAACATACCATAATTAATCAATTAAAATGAAGACTTTCCAACAGACTGTTTAATGCTTTCAATCCAAGATTACTTTCTTGCATGAAGGTCACAGTCCTCAAAGTGTTTCTTTAACAGCCCTTTTTTCAGAGGATGTAATGCTACCACCCATCTTCTTATAGCATGTTACAAAATAATGGATAATTCATTTACATTTCTGCTAATACAAAATGAAAAAAAAAATCTCTTTTATAAATGGAACATACACGCAATTACAATGTAAAAAGTACTTATTCTCTGTTTCTGTTGTAGCTTCCACTGGGTGCCAACTTAGGAGTAACCAGTATTGATGTAAAGCAAACTATAATTTCCCCATATAAATAATTAACAAAATTTAATATGAAAATGAAAATCCAAGGCTGTGTTTTGTACTGTGATATGCAGTCCAGATCTGAAAAATTTTTTCTTCATTAGGCAAGTTACTACCCTTATGCCAAGGTAAATAAGAGCTCTGATATATAAATGAGAGCCTCACTTGCTGCTTATCCAAATAGTACAGAAGAGCAGAGTATAAAAGTTTTAGGATAGACTCTCAGACACAGTAAAAGGAACAAGTGAAATATATTTAAGACTCTAAACCACTGCAGGGGAGCAATGTGGATACCTGTATAACAGCACAGTAACCAATCAGCAAAGCAAGCAGGTGTCATGTTTTTCTGACCAAAGAAAATAGAAAACTTAGATTTAAACCCATAAAAGAATAATCTTTGCTTTAGTAAGCTAAACGGATCCAGTGAAGCCTTTCCAGATGGAATTAAACAAAATCTTGGATATAAGACTCAAACAAAGATATCACAATGCAAATAGCACGCTTTGTCCTTATAAAGAACATCTGTTGTGAAGTTGTTTACATTCCTACCAAAGTGGAAAAGGGTATCGCTGATTCTCCATTGCAGCCAGGATGGAATGGTGGAGTACAAAGTTACTGCTTAATAGTTTTTAATAAACACACAGAGCTTTTCACAAACTCACAATTTTTTCACCTGAAAAAACAAATAGGGATTTGGGGCAAAGAGAAACATTCTCATTTCTCATGATACTCATTTCCATATAATTTTCCAGTGATTTATTTCTCTATTTTCCATTATTTTATATTTTATTACATGATTTTTGTAGTCTATTTTCCTCCTGTTACGAGGAGAAAACAGGGTGTCCATTCATGACTGCCTTGCTGAGCACTCTACTAGAAATGGAGAGCTTCCAGCCTGCGGGCCAGCAGTTTGCTCTCACTCTTCCAGAGATAAAAACTAGACTGTTCTTAGCCTGAGTTCCTCAGGAAATTTGAGATAGGCCATAAATTATAGGTTATTACTGGATTTTAATGTTTCCCTTCTCTGCTGTCCTGCACTAGGTTTTCAGAAGTAGTTGAAGTAGTTAAGTGGTGGCCATTGGGAGCAGGAGAACAGGACACAAAATGTTCTTGATTTACATTGAAAACACTTTATTTGATGTTACCCAGTTACACTGCTTTCTGAATTTTCACAATTTTAACAAAGTTTTAAATAGTAGAGTTAAAGCCTTGCTGTTTAGAAGTTGCATTATAAAATTAATTTTTAATCAGTCTGATTTTTTAAATGCTTATTTATGATCAATAATTACTGGGTTTCTCACTGTTTGTGGTTTCTCTCCAATAGCATTGCTGCTCAGCACTACATTCCAAGTGGTTAGAGCTGACTCATATATATTTTTGTTTTTAACCTACACACACACATATATATAGGTTATTTCCTGTAAACAAAATAACACTTCAGCACTGAATGCAAAATGACAGCGGTGAATTTATGTCACAGAACAATTTGACTTTATTCCTTCATGTGAGGTAGAAAAAAGTTAGTTCAAAATTAGTTGTTAAATACAAAGACCACCAAGAGCAAAGGAAGACCAGAGAGATGTAGGTTGGTAAAAAGGTTTGCTATAAATAAAACAGTTCAAAAGTAAGCAGTGTAGTTTGTATATGGAAAAAAAATAATACGAACACTGCTTAAGACCAAAAGACAAAATTTATTTGTAACTATAATCCTACAATTTCTAGCTCTTATCATGCATTTCTTATGGTGAAGACCATAATGCATCATCTAACTTTTATCCTGCCACTTCTTTACTTTTGCCTCTTATTTTTTGGCTTTTAGAAAAACAATTTATGAAACAATCTGAGTGTATATGATTTAGAAATAAGTTACAGTAATAATTTTTTATAGTGTCTTGAAACTACAAGCAAAATCTTTCTTTTCTTTTTCCTACACAAACTAGAGAAAAAACTTGTAGAAGAAACTTTACTATTAGCACAGCAGCCTGATTACAAAGGGCAATTAGAAATTTTGAAGAACACTAAAAAGACATGACCTGATTACAGCACAGTGATTAAGATACAGATATAGATTAAGATTAGGATGTACTGATATGACCGACAGAATGAAATTAAAGTCACCTTTCTAGCAGCTAGTGATCTACCAAAGATCTTGTGCTTTGCAAAAGTTGGAGTCGAGGGAGGGTAATGCACATTTTACTTTTATCCTGAAACATTTGGTTGCGTGCCATCTCATCCCTTTCCATGGGAGCCAGCAACTGCCCACCTTTGAACTGATGGCCTTGATCCTGATTCTGACATCGTGTTTCCCATGCGTGGTTAGATTTATATAATCCTGAGTTATTATTGTGGGTAATTTACCATGTAAAAACCAAGCACGTGGCAAATAGCTGCAGGATTCAAAAGCTGTGAAGCTTAATGTCAATTATTTGTCCCACTGAATTTTTTTGGTCTCTGAAGGAAACTCTTAGAGAACTGTTAATCATGCTGAATGGTCATTCTCAGACAGTGAGAAGTGCAGTTGGAGTCAGACTCCTCTTTCTGGGGAGAGCAGCTCCTTTGCCATAATTAGAGGCGCTGAAGCACCCTCCTCAAAACACAGTCGTTCCTTTAATAAGTGACACTGAACTCTATCCCAGCCTACAGCAGCCTTCTCAGCTTGGAACACAAAAGCAGTCAAGTCTCAAAAACTTCAAAGAAAGCTTTTCATTTTATTTTCTCCTTGATCCACTGATAGAACTGTTCGTTTTCTTGAATTTTGTAAAATGACTTTTTCACTCATCGGACCTGTGTAACAAATCACTGTCTCAATCACCAAATGTTCCCGTTTGACTCGTCTGCTTTTCCTTTGGCCTTTGGGTAGGAAGCTTCACTTCTGAAACATTTTCTAAATTCACTTTTGTGAACTCTACCCCCTCAGTTGCACTTTGTTCCACTTTAAAAAATAATTGCATTTCCTGCAACATAATGTGCTAGTTTCAGGGTTTTAAATTTCATCAGAACCCACATTTTCTTTCGTAGAGCAATGTCTTTCCTTTAAAAACCATCATTTTATAACACACTATCAGCTGTGACATGGCACCTTTTAAGCAGTAAATGCTATAACATAAGATTTTTCCAGAAGTCTCAGTTTCATTCTGCTAACTTAGAACAACTTTTTCATTAATGATACATTTGTACTCTCATTGTATATTGTTTTGGTTTTTGATGGTCAAAGATTTTCTGATTTCTGAACTTTGCTGCTTCAGTCTATGCTAAGGCAGTATCTCCTCTGAGGAAAACTGTAACAACACAAGACTGTCAATAATACTAATCTTTTTCAGTGTTAAAAAGGCTGGAAATCTATAAAGTTCCATTCCTCCAGGCTTTTTCTGTCTCAAAGCAAATAGGCAAACTTCACATACTTATTCTCCGCAGGGAATGTAGTCAATCCTTCCCAGGATGTAAAAGCAAACCCTGTAATGTGAATTATATTTTCAACCAGGTGCTTACATTTCCAGGTGTACCATCCAGTAATGTACAAACCAGAACTTTGCAGGAACTCAGAGCATTGTAAATTTGTACACAGTTGTGCTCCAGAAGGGCACAAACGGGGCTGTGTTGTGATCTTTGCTTACTGGGACTAACGGGAACAGAAACACTGCCCATTTTACACTCATGGTGAAATGGAACCGACCTGAGTCTGATCACTCTAGGTTCCGTGGAATCAACTTTACCATGTTCTCCTGTGTGATAGCAGACTTTAGTCTACCTCCTTAACTGCTCAGGTTAAACATCAGTCTTCAAAAGATAAGTAAATCTGAGCAGACGAAAGGGTGGTGGTCACTCCATAGAGAAAGGAAGCAATAAAAAACAGCTTCTGAATAACAAAACCAGTATGGAGCACATGGTCCTAGAGAATTAAAAAAGTCAGAGCTGTTTGACTAAAAATCCCCAGATCCTGAGTCAGAACCAGTCTGACAGATGTGCCCAAGTTTGACATGATTCAGTATCATCTCGCTTTTTCCTTACCAGATATCTTCAGTCTCCTGCTCCTACTGTGCTGCCTGCCCATTGCCATTCCCTGTTTTCCATGTGGGCTCCCCTAGCCAGTCACCCATGTTTCCTTCTTCTTGGAGTCTGCTCTTGCCACCCTTTCTGCAGCCCTCAGCTCCCGCTCTGTCCCTGTGTCCCCTCAGCCATGTCCCCTCAGCCGTGTCCCTCAGCCGTGTCCCCTCAGCTGCATCCCCTCAGCCNGTCACCCATGTTTCCTTCTTCTTGGAGTCTGCTCTTGCCACCCTTTCTGCAGCCCTCAGCTCCCGCTCTGTCCCTGTGTCCCCTCAGCCATGTCCCCTCAGCCGTGTCCCTCAGCCGTGTCCCCTCAGCTGCATCCCCTCAGCCGTGTCCCCTCAGCTGCGTCCCCTCAGCCGTGTCCCCTGAGCCGTGTCCCCTGAGCCGTGTCCCCTCAGCCGTGTCCCCTCAGCCGTGTCCCAGGCCTCTGTCCCAAGCCCAGGGAGGCTGAGGCCTGAGGGCAGGGCTGTGGGGAGCCTCCAGGAGCCCTCACAAAGAGCACGGCCCACAGAGCCCACAGGCTCCACGAGAAGCCAGGAATGAACCTGAATGCTTTGTTCCAGCAAATAGAGTTCATGGAGAAGCACGCGAGGGAGAAGAGGAACTTCATCCAGCAAGGTTGGCCCCATGGGTGCCATCCTGAGGGGCCTCCCCGTTCCCAGGGGCTGAGTCCCACAGGGGTGTCCTGAGGGGACTCGTGCTGGGGAAAGCTCGGCAGCAGCCAGCATGGCTGGTTCTTGTCACCGGCATGTTTCTATAAGGATGTGACTTTTACAAACTGAGCACACGCTCTTACAGGTTTTTGTTGTCTTGCAGCTAAATGCGACATAAATAGAAGTTACGAAAAACTTAACCAAACGAAAGAAGAGCTGAGCGCTGCAAAAATTAACTTAGAAACCAAGGTGAGCAGGCATATTTATAGCATACATAATAATGAAATATTATGTTTACAAATATACGACCTATTCTTTCAGGAATGGATCCATAAGCCCTTTTGAGGAGTGTGCTTCAGCTGCTGAGTAGCACAGTGTGGAGGAAACCTGAGCTGTGCCTTTCTGTAGTGAATAAAGTGTCCACCAACATCCTTCCTCCCACAGATCTCACCCTCCAGGCTGGCCCCTGGCTGTGTTCAGGGCAGGCTGACTCTTGGGGCACAGTGTGAGATACCCTGCTTTAACAGTCCTGCAACTTGTTACACCGCTTTCCTCCAGGGTACAGAAGCCATCCCTTGGTTGCCCAATGCCATTCATTAATGGCCTTTCACAGAAAACACATGGAAGCGTTCCCTGTGTTTACTTCACAGAATCTTGAGTCATATACTGAAGATCTTTCTGTGAGCTTACAATTAGGGCTTACAAGCCCTGAGTTTTTTTCTAGGGAGGCCAAAGACAGAGGAAAGTTTCTGAATCAATTTAATGATTTTATTACTCTCTCCATTTAATCAAACTGCAGATGTATTTTCAGATTAAGACACCGGTTTTGCAGATTTTTTCATCAATAACACCTGCGGTTGCAAATTATTTAAAAATCCATTTGCTTGTATCTGAAAATTAAGTCTAAATACCCTCCCCTGTGCTCTTAAGTATCTGTACTGACAGAATGTGTATTCACAACAGGAAGGCATGTGGAGCCTCCTTTGAAGTCAGAACTGTTGGATGCTATCATTTAAATAAACAACTTCAAGAACCTTTGGGAGATTGCCTCATCTAGTTGTGAAAATAAATGTTTGGGGGATGATTTTCATCCCTCCTAAAACGGTCTCTTCTGGCTTTTGTAAAAGACTATTATATACATACATATCTATCTATCTCTATCTCTATCTCATCTATATATCTATATATATATAATCAACATTAATGAGAAGGGATCAGAATAGAACTCATTCACAAATATTTCCTGGTTGCAAATTGAGACTATAATCATGCGGGCAGTTATTCAGACACTCACATTTATGCATGCCACAATCTTCAGAGTCCAAAGGTGCTTTAAGATAGTAACTTATTTATCCAACACAGATTATATCTGGATGTTGCTTGTTAGGTGAAGTCCTCAGTAGTCTTACTCATAAATTTATTTATGAACATCCAAATTTTATGTTTATACTACTAATTTGTTATTGATGCATTGTGATTTATAATCAAGGTTAATGTGATAGGTACAGAAGGTCCCAAGAGTAGAGCCATTATTGTAAATGACTAATGGGAAAAGCTGAAGAACTATTCCTAATTAAATTTTATGTGCTTTACTGACCAGTATTAATAATATTCTCACTGATGTCCACAAAAATACATTTTACTTGCTTGCCTGGTCTGACGTTGATTCATTTATAGATAGGAAATGATACAGAAAACAAGTGGAATAGAAAAATGCATTTCAATCAGACTGTATTTAGGTTTAAAGATTATATAGTTATTGACATTATTTAAAGTAATTTATTTTTCACTACAGGAATTAGGTTTACATATGTCTGCAACAGCTCATGTAATTCAAATAATATTAAATAATGCTGTTCAGCTAATGCTGTTCAATTTATCCCACACCAAATAACTGCAGTTCTTTATAAGCACACATATCCAACCACGTGCATGCACAGTAGCTAATGCCTGACCAAGATGATGAGACCGAGTTCAGAAGTTTTTTGACATCTATTTCACAGACACTGCCTGTGGTCAATCAAAGAGTCCTAGGAAATGTAATTTTTCCCTCTCTTCTGTAAAACCAGGTAGCATGTAATTAGAACCCGAATTATAGCATTTTGCTGTTTGTAGCTCAATGATTTCTTTAAAAAAATTAGTTGCAAATGATGAATTTGGCATCTTACAGATGGAGAAACTACACTGAAGCTAGTTATGTCTAGTATTACAAATACAGTGGTGTAAGACCATCTACTCTCTTTGAATTAATATGTAAAATAAATTCTGAGCCAAGTATGTCCTGCACACTTAGCACACTGGACATACCAGGGATGAGGAAAAAATCTAGTCCTTTCCAACTGTCACATGCTAGTCTTTGAGCGTTTCATTCCACTGTCCTCCTATTTTGATCAGATGCATTTCATCTGTGCCCTCTCCACAATCATGTGCATTATTTAACTTTAAATTATTTTCATTTTTACCACTGTAATACCACTCTTATTTGGTCTTTTCTGCTTCTACGCACACAAACACTCGTGTGTCAGCCTGACTGTTCCATTTACTTCCTGACACTTTCTCTCTGCCTTTACCATCTGTGGGAAAATCTAACTTAACTTTCCCTACTCATTGCTCTGAGTCAAGAGAACTTGACACTCCATCAAATGAATGATTCTCATCCTTTAAGACTCTACAACACTTAGCTGTTTCCTATTTATTATTGGTGTAGTTTAGCCCACCATATATCTGCACTTAGGTTAGATGATGATACAGTAGATGTGCTGGAAAAATTAGAAGTCTTCAGCAAGTTTTGAAAATGCAATGGTTGAACAGCATACCCTCATATCAGATAAACAAATGGTTAAAATTAATAAAACTCTGAATAAATCTATGTGCAAAATTGAAGTTTAGGGCTTGGGGGAGTTTATGAGAAAACTCTCCATAACCAGTGGGCTAATTCCCATTACCCTTCCTTAGCTAAAAATCCCAGAAATTGTGCTCAGAAAAATATCCCACCCTCCTTTGCATATTCCATAGTAGCATTGCAGAGTGGGTGACATGTACAGCCATTCAGTCAAAACCAGAATGCTGGACTCCTGTCCCTCTGATATTATTCTGATACTATTGTCTTGTTTGGTTCCTGATGAGCTTTACACAGTGAGATGGAGGATAGGGGATTATGTTGGGGAAAGGATCCCATGTGGTCAATATCTTTCCTGGTTTTTACCTGGAAAAAATTTCTACTAAACCTAGCAGACTTTAAAATGCCATTTTAGATAGACAGAGCACCACTACGTGAGTCTTTTAAAGAAAGGAAGCTTTTCAAAAGCTTGGTAGTATACTGAATGGTTATTGAGGGAAAAGAGAGCTGTTATGCTTTTGTTAGTCCAGCAGCTGTGCCAGCTCTTTTTAAACTGGACCAAGATCCTTGTGTACAATTTCAGAGTATATGAAACAATAAAACAATAACCTTACTTTATATTTTTTTTTCCTTTTGGAAGGTTCAGCGTCTCTCTGAAAAGCAGTTCCACTTAGAAATTCTGAAGAAACATGAAGACAGCTTAGAAAAACAAAAAGCTGAACTTATTAATCAAAGAACCAATCTTCTTAAAATCTTGGTATGTTTCCAGCTGTGTTATTCACACAGCTCTTTTCTATTGTACAACAGCAATCAGCTTTAAAATTTGAAGATCTGGAAAAACTAATGTTTTAAATCAGGATTTTTTTTTTTAATTTTAGCATCTGTAACAATGGAAATGTAGATAAAATCTCACATTTAATTTAAACTGTAATCTAAGATAATGTATGCTGCATTTTATCTCCAAAGCTGATTTTATATTCTTGACTTCATTTTCTAATGTTTGCTGTTGTATGACTTAACTCCAATTCTGACAGATTATTTCCTTTGTAAAAGTAAACTAGGAAAGCCTCACCTTAAATTGGATTGCCTCATCCACAGTAAAAAATATTGAAAAGGATCAAAGGAAAAGCCCAGGGAGGCCCACACCGCATTTTAGCAAGTGTGGACAGTTTAGCAATCCTGACATAGCACACAATCTCTTTGGTGCCAGACACACCTCACCATCTCTTCAAAGGTAGCTGCTTAGGACAAGCTTTTCAGTTTTCTCAGCTGCTAACCTGAATATTGCCTTACTCTTACTTTGTTGAGGCTTCTTGGATCTGTACATATGAAGAAATGCCACAGAGGAGCAGTCTTTTCTGCATATATATTTGCACTTTAAATCAGCAGAGCTAAGTTTTAAGTATTCAGTACAAATGACCAGTATTAAACCTAAATCTTTAGGCAGGTATCTTTTTAACTATATACATATTTCTGCAGCACCCAAAGTATTCCCAGTATATGTGTGAAGTTTGATATATAGGTTATCATCTCTTTTTTCCTATATATAGGGGTAATTTCATTTTAAGTAATTTAGCAATGTATTAAGATTTCTTGGAAGGAATTTAATATAACCTTTCTCTTTTGAATTTTTTTTTTTCCCCCGAAAATTAAACAGCAATTTTCTATCAAGTATAGCTTTCTTGGTAATTATTAAGGGAGTAAAAGTAATTCTGCATTCTGCAGAGGATTAAACAACACTTTTATTTAGTTTAATAACAAACTAAAAAGAAAGAACTGCCATACTATGCTATTGACTTTAAACAGAATTTTCTAATTTCAATAAGAGAGTTGAACTGAAAAGCTGCTGGTTCAAGTCTATAAAATAATGTAGTGATTTTTTAAATGCTCTATTATCAAGAGTAGACCATTTTTGCAGGAAAAAAAAGTTTAAAACGACAGGCATACTGATAGAGCTGTGGACCATTTTCATGTTCTTTTAAGAAAAAATAAATATTTTCTTTACTTTCACATTTATTTACTTTATTTAATTTTTGTTTATTTATTTACTTTTCTACTACAAATTTAAGGATAAAAACCACCAGTGTGTTTCAATCTACCTAGCTTAACAAAGACTTTCTTTTTTTTTCACTTGAACATTCAATCTTCCTTTTCTTTTTTCAGGCAGATGCAAAGAGAAAAATTACTGAAGAGGAAGATTATTTTACCAGAGAAATAACAGAGTTTAACAATGAATATGGACTAACAAGTAATAGAGATCTTCTCATTAAAAAAAAAGTCAAGACTGAAATAAATGATTTAGACAACGAGGCAGCTCTGTTGAAAAATGGTAAGTCTTATATTAAACCAGTTTATCTCGGATTAATACAAATCTATAAAATATAGCTGTGCAAACTAGTAATTTTAATTCCATTCCCCTGCTGTCTGGAGCTTCCTTTTAGCACTGAACTGAGAGAGTGTGGTCTGACATACCAAGCATAATTAAAGGCTCCTCTATTCCCTATATTCTTCAACCTTTCTAATGTGAGCACTCTGAGGAGAAGAAGCCGACCTGTAGAAGCTGCTCCCAATGTCTAATTCAGCCAGCACAGAGCTCACAGACATACACAGCGACTGAATTAGGTTTAGAATCACCTGTGGTTGAGCTCTGTACACTTCCTTAGCTTCAAAAGAACTGTATGCACAAATGTCCTGTAGGATTGGTCCTTTACTGCCACAATGTAGCTTGGTCTTTGAGTTAAGGTACAGAGTATGAGATCTCTCAGAGCACAGGGTCACACTGCAGAGCAGTCCTTCCACAAGGAAATCGGGGTCGTCATGGATCACAGGCTGAACATGAGTCAACAACATCAGAATGCCAACACCACACTGAGACACAAACAGAATTGTGACCTCTAGGACATGAAAATAATTCCTCACTCTATTTGGGGCAGTTAAACTCTGAGCTGGAGTACTGTGCATCTCATTTTGATCTTAAACTTCAAAAAAAGAAGTGTGGACCAGCTGGAGAGAATCCACATAGGACCAGTGAGAGTGATCAGAGCTCTGGAGCACATGAGAAGGAAGAAAATGAAAGAATTGTGACTATTTAAGCTATTAAGGAAAAGACTAATGAAAGATGCATATCAATCTTCAAATTGATAAGGTATCATGTAGAAAGGAAATGAATATATTCTCTATACCTATAGTGAACTGAATAAACCGTAACAAGAGTAAAGCACAATAAGGGAGAGTCTGACTGACAGCTTAGGAATCTTTCTAAGAACAGTGGACAACTGAAGCACTCTGCCTTAGAAGATTCCATTACCAAAGGAATTAGGAGTGTCCACTACCAAAGGTCTTCAAAAAAAGGTCAAACCAGCATTTGTCAGAAATGACAGAGGTACAGCTGATCCTGCCTTCAGGAGAAGAATGCAGTAGATAACCCCTCAAAGTTCATTCCAGCCTCATCATTTTTTCAAGCAACAGCCCTCTCAATTCTCCATATCTTCTATAAAGTTACTGAAAAAGGACTGTCCATTTGAGTTTGCACATGGTAGTACCTTCTTTCTTGTTTCCTGTGGCTAATCTACAACTGAAAAGTCTGTATTTGGTGCCAAATGCTACTTTTAGCATTTAATTTTTACATATTCAGGCAGAGCTGGGCAGTTAAATGATCAACAGTACCTGAAAGGTGACTAAAGTTCTCCAAGTTCAGTTGCCATCTCGACTCCATCCTTTAATTGCACCTTTCTTGATTTACAACTTGTCTGTCTTTTTGTCTGCTACAGTCCTGGGCACACTGACAACTCTGAAGTGAAAAGTTTAAGCAACTCATAACAAGGAAATTATGTGAGGACCTCCAGTTGTTAGAAAAACAATCACAATTAATTCCAGATGCTGTCTAATAGTAAGGTTCAAATATATATAACACTAAACAAACTAAGAAGGGGGTTTTTTTCAGTCTTGCTGAGAGGTGTCTGTTCTCCACCTATTCAATCAGTCATCTTCCTTTCTTTATAGCTGAAGTAACTCTAAAACAAGACATTCTTTTTATGCCCAGTCAACAAAATATGTTGAACAGCTCAATAACATTAAAAAAATAATTTTCTTTCATAGCTATGAATACATTATATGACATATAATTTCCTGTGAACTGTGTTTTATAGGAATTATTTTAGTTTATTTTGGTTTTATATTTAAGGTTCTTTTGACTAGCTGAAGATTGGTAGAAGTAGTTAAGAATATTTAAGATTGTATCATGAATGCTAAACTGCAATGCATTTTAATTTAAAACGTATTTTTTCTTAGAAATGGAGTCAATGGAACATAAAAATGTTCAGTTAAATGCACTCCAGCTGCAGAAGAATGAATTAAAGCAGGATTTATTTACTCTCCAAAGTGAGCTCAAAGGTGTGCCTGAAAACTACTTGTTATGATAATTATTTCTGGCTTGACAAATGCTTTTGAAAAATGTTTTCTGTCCATTTTCTTTTCTCAAGAGAGAGGAATCATAGTAACAATATTTTAATTTATTTTTACTACATGTAATACATTATTTTTAAACACAGTTATAACAAATATTATGGATTTCAATGAGATTTATTTGAAATGTCATTGATACTGAAGTCCAGAGATCTATTGAATCATGAGCTGTAAATATGAAAGCAAGCTTTACTTTTGCTGATAAGTCATATACTTAAATGGAGAATTTAATGTTTGAAAGAACTTAAAATCAACATAAATAGTGTTTCAAATCTTCCATGTCAAAGATGATCAAAGCAATAGGGAATATTGTGAAAGCTGGATTAAAATCACATAATCTAGAGTGCTTTAGTGTCTTTTTTTACAGATATCTAAGTAACATGTCACAGTAAGGGCGAAGAAAAGCAGTAAACATGGTCCTAAATTGTTTGGGAAAAGGAGTGAAATTTTCTAGATTGCAATATGTGATTACAATAATAATAAAATAATTCATTTTCTTTATTTAGATGCCCTTACCCTTCAAAGAGTTTCATGAAGAAATATTAGAAAATATAAATTTAGAATATGTAGAAGGTCTTTGAATATGGATGATTAATATATATTTATAGGGTAATTCTGATTTCATGTTTAGACCTTGAGAAAGTAGTCAGGGAGGCTGAAAGAAGGACAAAAGATTTAGAAGCAGAAAAAGTCCAAGTCACTGAAAAACCTCAGACTGATCCTGAATGTTTAAGGTAAGAGCCTCATGTTAATTAGTTCCTAACTTAATTTTAGGACTGTAACTGCAGTCCAGTCCTGGTGGCAGTGACTATTTTGCCTTTCATGTGCAGTATTCCTTCTGAAATCAGAAGAACCATTCATTTTCTATTAGACAACCCCAGTTCCTGTTGTTTATTACAGCACTGCACCCTCACATACATACTCAAATGAAGTAAAAAGTGGAAGTGTTTGCAGGGATGCCAGTCAAACTCAGAGAGAGAACAAAACACTGCTGCCTGGGTGGAAGACCAGCTCCTGAGATCTTGTAAAAACGGTGGTGGTGCACAAAGTATTGATGAACTACCCAGTGCTAAACTTATTTCTGCTGCCTGGCTGTGCAGAGCCTGGTTGCAATGCGATGGGCTGGCCACAGTCACCTCCTTGGATAGCTAGGGCCTCTACTGGAGCAACTAAATGTAGATTTGCTTTCTCTATGCTCTCTGCTGTCAGTTCTAGTTTGCCTTCTAATTAAGGTGGTTTAGAACAAAATTTTGAAGACTTAACCAAGACAGAAGAGAAGACTTTGCACAGTCTTTCTTAACAGTGAAGATTTCTTCTCTAGAGCTGAGTGGTAATAATTCATTTCTTGTCTTAAGTGAAACATTAAGTTTTCACTTTACAGAAAATAATGTAAGTTTTTCTAAAGAAATCTCTCAATGCAGAAAGCTCCATATCACAGAATTGACCATCTTTTTCCTATTTTATGATGTTCCAGATGAAAGTGCCTGGGAATATTTAAAAATATTTATTAGACAATGCGAAAGAACTCCTCCAGATAAAGCTAGTCTAAAAGATTCTCTAATAGAAATTAAGGAAAACACAACTTATATTACCGTCACAGGGTTTTTTCCTATATATCCCTAAGCTTTTGACAAAAATAAATAAATATAGTGAGGATTTTTTTTAATCTGAAAGCTTTCAATGGAAAGTTATAAATTTGCAGAGAACCCTGAGCAATTTTCTGAAAGACGATTTGGTAATGACCCATTTTTTGCTGAATATCGGTTTTTGAAAGAAAATGATATATCAGCCCTATTACTAACTCTCTTCAACCTCTTACATGGTGTTGAGACATGGCCAAAATCCCCTCAGCATAAAAATTAATTAGCTCACAATCCTGCATACAGTAGCAAAAAATTTGCATTCAACATATACATAGAAGACACAGTGTAAATAATAATAACAGTAACGATTCTCCAGGACAGCACGTTATAACTCACTCGTTTACATTATTCATTCAATCGTGATATATTAGGGTTTGTGATACATGAGGTTGTCAGCTTCCTTCCAAATAACATACTTCCCATGGAATAGTTTACTGCCATGATGCCACTGAATACCCAAATTTGTGTAATTAGTTTTCTATAATAGGTTTCCTGTGTGTAAGGTACAGAAGTAGCCAACATTATTATACTTTTAATCTCCAGCTCTGCCACTAAGATCCTAGGGATCAATTAAATCCATGTGTGTCTGTCTTTCTATGCAGTGAAATTAACTCACAGCTCTGCAGAACGACACTTTGGTTTTCCCTGAGTGGAAAACTGGATAAAACATATTAAATTCTATTAACTGCAAAATCAGCAAGTGTCATTTACAACCAAAGCAAGAAGGATGATGAGATTTTCTTATTTCATGAAATACCTCCTTTTATGGTCAAGATAAGCTAACATTATTTGATAATTTCATGTAGTGCAAAATATAAAGTGCTCCTACTGCTATTACCACTATCACAAAAGGCAAGCTCTTCTTGAAGTCTAGTATTATATTGAATACATTTTCTTAAAATTGAAACATTTTTCATTTCAGATACTGGGAAGAAATTTAGGACAAATTTGCCTAAATCATTTTTTTATCTTGCACTTGCTTTTGATCAGAAAAGCTCAATGCTTTATAGAGAGAGACAGCCATGAAAAAGTTAGCTCAGATGCCAGAAGCAACAGAGTTATGCTACTGTATTTCCATGTCAGCACTATTAGATTCTGCTTTTCAGTAGAGCCAAGCAGGCAATCCTCATTTGTCTACCTCTCTATGTCATTGCTGGGTTCTTTAGAACCACCCCAAACCTTATCAGACTCATACAACTCTAGCAGTGGTTTGGGTTTTTTTTCAATTTAACAAAGCCTAGTCATCCCTTCTTGGTTTGGACTACTGAATTAAGAGATGAAAAGGGATTTAAAGTATTACACACTATAAACAGTGCAGTATATAAATAGTCCCCTGGAAGGTATCTGATCACTCTCCAGTACCTCCGTATCATCAAGAGGATGGAGCCAGGATCTGCACAGTGCTGTGCAGTAGGAGAACAAAATGCAAAAGCAGAATTTGAAACAAGAGGATTTAGAGTGAATTTAAAGAAAAAGCATTTTTATCATGAGGCACAGGTTGCTCAGAGATGTTGCATAGCTTTCATCCATGAAGGTTCTCCTTCTCCAGATACACTCACATAGTTGTGTATATCTTAACAGGAGTCAATTTTGGTCATATTAAAATCAATGTGATTGAACCTTCTATGTCTGAGCAACAACCCTTTTCTAGCCTAACAAGATCAGGATTTTTATCCTCATACAGAGTTTATTGCAAGAATAAAATTCTAGTTTTCACTGAAAATAATTTTTATTATACATTAAGATGATAATATTTTGACATAAGTAATGTAGCTCAAAAATACATATTTTTTTTCTATGAAATAAGCACAAAATCTGAATTTTTTTTTGCAGCTGGTAACCACACCACTCTTTTAAGTGGTAAAAATACCTTTTTTTTTTGATGCTTCCTTAGAACAAATGTAAGAGACAGTCAGCATCAATAACCTGATATATGTAGCTCCCAGATCACCCTGCAAGTATCTGTTACTGTATCACATCCCTAGTCGCAGCTTAAAAATCAATATCAAAAGTAGCTGGCAAGGCAAGCATGTTCATTGCAATTAAGTATATATCTAAAAGTAAATTGCGTTTCAGCTGAAGAGTGTAGCCAGCTAATTCAAATTATAGCAATTCATCTTTGATCTGAGAAAAATGCCCTATACCATGTCTGCAGTTTCATAAAATTTCTCTCAAATCCATCAAAGAATTACAAAGGGTCATGAGAAGCACACACTGGTATTTCCAGCAGCTGTTGAGGCTGCAGTTAGATGCTTGTTCTGATACATATTAGATGCAGAAAAAAGCCAACCAGAATTGGAATGTTAAGCACAGATGTAGTTAGCAGGCACCTTGGAAAATGCAAGTCTCAAGATACAGGTGCATAATTCAGAGAAATTTTTAAGAAAAGAGGCCTTTTTTTTTTTTTCCCCCAAAAAAGCTGCAATTAAGATCAAAAGCCTTGTTTTAATCATCTGTTGTGCCAATGCCATCCTCAAACACAAAGCAGCAGGAAAGAACTTTGGCATCAGCTCTCTGGAGTCCGATTTCCCTGGCAGGTAGCAAGTAACATCACTTAAGTGGAACAATGAAGGAGTCAAACAGAGACTAACTGATACCAGTAAATTCCTAACTATGTCATTTCACTTTTATAGTCGTTGTAATTACTGTATTAATTATTTATCCTCTTTCACATTTTAATTTTAAATTTTTGTGTTGCCTTAAGTAAAACAGCCTAGAAATAATTTTAATTAAAGTTCATTTAGACTAAAACCAGAGCATTTCTACCTAAGATACATTTTTTTCAACCTATTTAAAAGGTAGAATAAGGATAAAACACTTCTTTGAAACCTGAATTTCTCTTCTACCTCAGAAAAGTAGCAGAAAGGAAATGCATGAAATCTGCTTACTTTGTCAGTAGTTCTCAGCTTTGTATACTTGTCTAAATCCTAAAAATATAGTATTCCTTCTTATTCTTCATAATCCAGAAAAAGAAACTCCATTACCAAAATTAGGAAAGAAAAAGTAATTTTTTCTTTCATACAAATAATACAAGAAATATGTTCCTTAGAGCTCAACAAATTGTTCATGCAAACAACAGACTGCCTAAGCCCCACGCATGCTTCTGGTGGGATAATTTTTTTTTTTTTGCAATTTAATTTGATGTTAAATTTTATAATCAGAAAATATCAGTCTCTGGAGTAATATATGTGGTTCAAAATGAGTTTTTCAATGGCAATCTCCTCATTGATTTTTTGAGCTTTTCTTTTTAATAGCAGTGCCTAGTGGAACTATTATAGTTTGAATTATGTTAAAATAGCTTTCCATTATGAATTGCAGTATGGATTTACAAAAAGTAGATCAAATCTGACTAATGATGCCTTTCTTTGGTAAGACAACAGACAGGTTAGACAAAGAAAATTTCAATGCCATCCGTGTAGACATTAATAAAGTATTTGATGTTATCCTACATGGAAAAATACTAGTTAACCTAGGGAAGACATATTAAAAAAATTAAATAAGGAAATGACTAATAGTAACAACAGTCATAGGTCTGCAATTAAAAATCCTGGGACTCAAGGTAACAACAGTCACAGTTGGTCTTGCCTAATGTTTTAAGTAACTACTTTCGAATAGAAAGTGTTTTAAGACAACAATGTCTTTATTAACAAAACTCTACACCTTGTAGAAGAGTCACTAAAAAAAGAGGAGGAATGTAATTATATACAGTGTAAGTTTATCTACTTGTACACAATTAAGGAGTTCAATAACAGGTACCTGGAAGCAGAGAGGTCTGACCATACTATGTGAGCAAAATACAGCTATAAACATCAAAAGAAAATATAGCTGTGAACAAGATAAAAGCAAGAGTTATTTCCAACAAAAAAACCAGGAGGGCGTAAGAATACTTTTTACAAATCTCTCACCTACTTGTCAAAAAAGATGCATTCAACCTGGAAGATGAGCAGAGCGTGGAGAGCCCATAAAGCAGAATGAAACAAGGACAATTCTAAATCCTTTTTAGCTCTGAGAATATTATACACATGAAGAAAGCAGTACATAATAGAGATACTAATTTCAGCAACAGGGTAGTCATATTAATATACCCAGATTAAGATGTAATTTTCTCTGTCCAATAAAAAAATCAAGATAATTGAACTAGAAGAACCATTGACCTCTATTTACATTCCCTGCCTTTCAATAGGAATCTTGTTGACCCCTAGAAGCACATTTCATTTCACATCTCACATTCATGCTTGTTTATTTTTTCTTTCCTATGTAGCTCATTCTTACAGTTCCTATGAAAATTAGTCCATACAACTTTGGTTTGCTGTCTGCACAAAAGCAAATCTCATCATAGATGTGCAATTTAATTTTGTGTACCTTAACCTTTCCATGTTTATTCACCTGTTATTATATATTCCTTAAAGATGTCTTGTGATGTTTTATATATTTGGAAAATACCACCACACTTATCAAGACCTCTAACTACTCTTATAAATAGTTGCCTGACAGCATTCACAAAATGCAAGCTTTAATCAATGGTAACTATGTATTTTACATTTAACATTTTATCCAGGACAGCAAAAGCAAAAACTGTCTTATTTTACTTAAGGCAACTCCATTTCTTTTAATTTACATTTAATTTCCATTGCTATGTTGTCTAGTACTTTGTGTTCATGTTTCATCTTCTTGCTAGAATTTATTATTACTATTAGATCACTTGCTTAATTTTTATTGTCCTTCTGCTCCATCAAGCACAGACTTTTATATTTAATTGTGTAACTCAAGTACTTGACTTTATATTTTGGGATACTCAATTCCATTTAGGACTGGTTTTCCCTCTTCCTCAATCAATTGATAATAGCCTGAAATTTATTGACTTCTTCAGCTGTATCAATAGCATATTCTGTTTAGTAGTGTCAGCAAATTGTAAATACCAGCAAAATCTTGCTCTCACTATAGAAACATACACATTAATTTAATCCCAGTACTGAACTGAGAATTACCTCAATGTCTTACCTCTACTTGAGCTTGAGACAATAAAGTCTTCAGTACCTTTCTTCAGTCCCAATAAAGTCTTAAAACCTTGATAAATGTATCTCCTGATGTTTATGATGAAATCCAAGAAAACCAAGATATGTCTCTCAAGTTATATATAACTTCTTTAGGAATTTAATTTTGTACCATTAATTCTATGCCCTGTATACCAGTGTCAAGCAATTCTGTTTTATAGTACACCACAATGTTTTCCCTCAAATTTATGATTAAAAAATAAAATGGTGGTTATAAACAAGGTGAAGACAAAAAGGAGAATACAGAAAAAAATTTCTACTTGTGTCAGCAACACATAACTAAGAGACAGTCTGCTCCTTCTGCAACTCCCAACAACAGCTAGGTAGGGTCTTTCACCCCCACTAGAAAAAAAAAAAAGACTCTAAAATCACATATTAACTCTACCTTCTACAGAAATTATTTCTCCTTTGAGACCTCTTTACATAAAATTATTCTTGGAATGCAAGTTTAGGATACTGAAGTCTTGATCCAGTAATTTGAATCTATGGATGATTTTCAGAGAGACCTGTTTGACAATAACATGATTTTCTTCAGAGTTCAATTTATAATACCAGCATGTATTGATTTCAAATTATTTTTCCTCTTTGCCATGTGCATATAGAGCTGAAATTCAAGAAGAATGTGTATCAACCACAAATGCCAATGACATTTAATGGCTGGGCTCATTTTAAAGCTGCAAAATCAATCATCTTCAGTGATCTCCTCCTTCTTCATCTCTGTCACTTCTAGCATTCAAGACTAATGGAAAATGGGACATTGATAGCAGAGCTCAGTCTAGGACAAGATAGCATCCAAAAAATGCTGATGTTGTTGTCCCACCTGCTTGATTTAAGGCTAGGTTTAGCTATTGCAAATATGGCATTTCAGCTCCAGCTGTTCCTTAGAGCCTGTGATGCTGTAACTTGCCAAGACACTGTTAGTCCAGTGCAATGACTTATTTTGAAGCTACATTTTATTGTCACCAAAGAGAACAAAATGCTAAAAATAAAACAAAAGCAAAGGACATGGGGAGCCAAATGCTAATGTGGTTTTTCAGATTATTTTTTGTAAGAGATCTGGCTTTTTTCATAGTCATAAAAAGGGTATAATTGTCAAATTAATCCTTGTTCTAGCAAAAGTTACATCTTTTTCCATTTTCAAAGGTGACAGAAAACCTGCCTTCCATCTAGAAAGTATAGTTTCATGAATAATTGGTTTGCACATTCAATCTGATAGTGGAAAGATGAATATGAATATCCTGCTTATCTTAAATGTAAAATGAAAAAACTAAATCTGCTTTCAGGTTAAACATTTTTTTTTTTAATAGTTCCATTGTCTCACATTCCTTCTGGTAAAACTTCATCATTTATTCAGTAACTCAGGCGTCTCCAATGCATTAATTTTGTAGACTGTAACCTAACAGACAGCACTTATTTTGTGAGTATAATATTCCTGGCACATACTGTAATTATCTGGCTTCTAAATAAGAAAGAAGGAAGACCTGAAAGCAGAATCAATTGTTTAATGTGAGAATTAAACACCACATTTGAATGAACATCTTTTATCACCTCTACCTGATGCTATGTAAGGAATTGTGCTGTCACTACATTTAAAAGTTTTATAAAATATTTGAAATAAAATTTTAAAATCCATACACAAAATGTTAGTTTCAAAGCACATCGTCAATAGAAATTAATTCACAATCCCAAGACTCAGATAAGCAGCTTCTACTGCTTATCTTCTGGTTGGTCTATCCCAAATGTAGACCTAGCATGGAGTGGTATCATTCTGAGCTAACAAGTAGCAAACAGGCTGTGCATCAGTTTTGCCAAGTGAAAGACAAGGAGAGAGCATTTTCTCTGAGATCAACAGACTCTGTCTTTTCCTAAAGTAAATTAGGCAAAGTAGGGCTTTTGTTTGTCTCAAACAAATTAGGGTTCTAATATCACACTAACAGAACACAGAGAGAAAAAATGCAGATACAAGGCAATGAAGTTAAGCAGCTTTAATCAGGATCACAAGCTGATCTTAGACCTTGAGGTGAACTTCTCTCAGTGAAATGTACTGAAAACTAACAATGTACTACAGTGCAGTGAAAATTTCATTTCTTAAAGGATAGTTCAAAATTTCCTTATATTCCATACTTGTGTTATGAGATATATTTCTGAAAGAAGGGGCATTTACTCCTTTATAATGCAAGCACATAGACCTCATGCTTTTTCCATATTGGTGGTAAGATATTTGCATTTTCCAAAGGAACAGCAAAATCAACTTCCAGTCCAGTCTTATTCTGTTATTCTAAAACTGCACAGTGACTAAGCTATTCCTCTACACAAAGATATACCTTTTAATAAAGCCATTTTCTTGTTCAGAAAACCAATTCTCTCTGCACTAGGACAGCTAAAGAGGTGCATCATCTGTATAATAAAGTCATATAATTTATTGTCTATTATAGTCTATAAAAGCAAAAGTAGTTGCTACCTTCTGTTTCAACTTCAGAAGTAACAAGGCCCTGCTTTGATGCATTGGTTTAGCTATTTAATGACAAGCAGAATATTTTCAGTCTGTTTGTATGTTCCAGAATATTCAGATTGTTTCCTGAAATTATATTAAGGGTAAACAACTTTATATTTGTCATTATGCTTTTCTTATGACAGCCATGGAAAGACCCAAAATAATCTCATCACCTTGTATTTATCAGACTACTGAAAGCTCTGGCATAGATTTCTCTGGGCCTGCCAAGTATTAATTTAAACCACTACAGCCATGGATGTGCAGAGTTCAGGTATCTCCTTTTAGCAGGAATCAACGATATTTTGAATGGAGAAATATCTTTATTAAAAATAATTCTTATCATAGAAAAGTTGGAGAACTGGCTGAGACTATTGGGAAGCAGTAAGTGCTGAAGAATAGTGGGAGCAGTGGGGAGAGAACAGGAACCACAGCTGTGGAGTCTGTGGAGGGGTATGGAGCAATGCTGGCACTAGGACAGGCAGAGAACCCATCTAATCCAATGTTCTGTCTCCAACAGAGGCTACAAGAAGACACCCAGGAAAAATAAGAACAGTAACATATGGTACTTTCTAAGCATCACCATTCCAATTCACATGTTTAAATAAGGAAAATGATGACTAATGAGGCCATATATCTTTCACAGTTTATGGAAACAGCACAGTCCAGAAATCTGTCTAACTAGCAAACTTAAATCCTGACCAGGAAAGTAGATCAATGAGGCTTTTCTCACACAAGTCAAATGGACTGTTGGGACCAAAGCTGAAAATATAGTTACCCAGCAGCAATTGTCTGACCTGAAAATGTATTTGGTTTTGCACACAGACTTAAGAAAGAGCTGGAAAAATGCAAAGATGATAGTTGGGAAAGTGTCTGTGAGACTCTTCAGACAGAAATTGAAATTCTGCAAATGGTATGCCATTTTCATTATATATTTCAAGTGTTTGATAATTTTAGTTTTAAAGGTGTCCTTTGGGATGATTAGCAGTGGTTTTAGATAAGCAGTTTTTTATACTATGTATACACCTAAACATCCTCTCATTGCAGACACACTCCAATATTCATTTGTTTTAGCTTGTTTCCAAATGTCCAGGAATGTAATTTCTACAGAAACGGAAAGCACAAAGAAGAATTTAAAGATATGTTTTTAGAACAAGAAAGATGTACTGGGGGGACAAATATAAATCATTAGTTTATTGAAAGCTGCAAAAGATTATGCATTTAGGAGCTAAATTAACCTTTACCTCTAGCTGCCAGTTAAATGGAAGATGGGAGTATGGAGAAATAGGATAATAATAATATCCTTTCATCTAGTATTTTATTTTGTCCACTCACAAATTTCTTACAAAAACTTAATGAAACTTGGTTTTTTTTCTAAATGTCAATCCTAACTTCCCATTTCTTGATTGTCAATCTGTGTCACGATACAAAGAGAAAAAATACTTTGAAGTCCTGTTTGGGAAACAAAGAGGTTTTAAAGGTTCATTTTGGAGCCCCGATTGAGCTGTATGGAGATACAGCTGCCACTACCATCAAGCAGAATGACAGTCCTGAGAAATTTGCATTACTCACTCTTATAATCAGTTTCAAGTTACTGTAGAAGTGATGTAATTTACTTGTACTTTATTTGTCATTTTTTTTCATTAATTTTTTCAGAAAGAAAAATAAAAGAGCTCAATGTTTAAAAATTTCTCTGTCAAAAACATACTAAACTCATAAGATTTCATTTCCTACAATGCCATTCTTTCTCTTTTCCAGAATTTATCACAAAAGAAGTCTTCAGGGAAGTGAATAATATGTGGCATATGATATGGAGTGTCATAGAAGCAAGTGTGAGAATTTTTAAATCATTTTACTCAGGTTCTATCAGATTTGCTTCTATTTTTTGTTTGATTAAATCACAGTTTATATCTGCCTTTACTTCTCATTAAAATAGAATTTTATTCATTTAGAAGTGAGGGGGAGGTTTGTGTTTCATCTTCAAGTTCAACAGCTGTCCCTCTGTAGGTTCCTCTTTGTGGCCCATGAATCACAGTACATGGTAAACTACACGTAAAGATCAGTTCCTACATTACCAGCTCTATTCTTTATGCACTATTTTTCAAATGAATGGTCTCCTATTTTTAGAGGTAGTGACATGGTCTTATTTGAGAGGAAGTCTGCTATTGCCATCAATAATTGTTAACAGGAGCTGTGACTATGGAGTTTATTCCTCCACCATGCAATTCTGTAATGAACTCCCTGAAATAGCTCACCTCCAGCAGCACTGCTTGACAGTCCAGAAAACTTTCCAAATCTACGGAGCCCTAGGTGCCTCCAGTGGTGGTAAGCCAGTCTATTACTTAGCACTTGCCTTCTGATAACACAAAAAAATCTTTTCTCCTTCTCCCACAACCCACAAAATACTGAGAGCAAACATAAAACCTTATGCTAAATGAAAAGCTCACATTTCTAGAGAATTGGTGCAGTTTTGCTTGAATCAGAATCCCTATTCACTCAAGAGTGTCAGATGTGTAACTGTGCCAGCAGTTCCCAACCCCACAGTGAGAACTGACTTTATCATTCAGGTGCTTCCAGTAAAACCATGTAAGAGTATTCACTCTGCTCAGCTCAGTCCACTCTGTGGCCATTGTCTCATCACATCCCACTGTGTGTGCAAATATTTTCAATGCTTCCCGCCTGGGGGTGGGATGGAGAATTGCTCTTCACTAGTTTTTCTACACCCAGAGCCCTCCAAGCTACAGTGAGTGTCTGTCACACATAAAACTGCAAAAGATGTTTTATTAAGAAGGGAGGAATAAATCACTTTTGGAAGCTGACCAAATTCTGCCTTAGATGGAGAAAGTTTTTCCTCTTGGGACACAGCTGCAGTTTGAAGTTTGGCAAGGTTTGATCTGCTGCACTGGTATCAAAGAGTCTTCTGATCCACTGGGTTAGCTAGTATAATTCCAAGTGGTTGGAATTATCATTCCTTAATAACCAGTGCTGTTGGAGCTAACATCCTTGTAAGACTGGGATTTTTTGTCTCTTCCCTAAGAGAGATCCTCTTAGGATTGCTTGGTTTTAAACAACTTAGTCCCTCTGACTTCTCTGAGTCTGTCTGACTTTTAAAGTCAGGCAGCTACTGCTTGGGTTTTGATCAAATCCAGGGTGTACTGCAAAATAATACAGTTACATATCAAGACATCTGCAGGAAGCTAAAGCAGTGCTATTCCTGAGTTTAATTGATGAAACATAAATCTGGGATTTGCTGGAATGGCTGAGTTTATCTTGATAATTTTATTCATTTAAGAGAACTTGCTTGTGTTAAGTGTATTTGGTAAAATAGGAAAAACTTCTTTTTAAACTTTGTGTTTGTCTACTTATAGTTGCTTTTATTTACAAGAATCCTTGAATTTCTTTTGAAATGGTCTCATATTTATACGGCTCTTTGGTCCATGTAGATTAAATAGTCAGATAGGACATAAACCAGAGCTCACTGGCTTACCTCAAATGTATATTTGAAATTTTGGTGTAAGTGGAATGAGCAATAGCATCCAATAACTACCACTTAATAGTATAAATTAATGCCCTGTATCACCTGAAAAATCATCTGTGGGGAAAAAATCATATGGTAAGCTCTTTTCAGAGACTTCAGATTCCAGCAAAACAGTTGAAAGTTCAGTTTTGCCTGTTTGCATCTTTTTGTGTTGGGTATGTGCATGAAAGTCTGTGAAAGTCTGACTTCTTGATTATTGTAGTAGAATTACAGCATAAATATAGCAACATTTGTAATAACCCAAATGGCTAAAGCTTTCAGAATCAATAGAAGAAAAAAACACAAGAATAAAGATCACCAAAAAAAAAAAGCGAAACAGAAATCAATACAAATCCTATTGGGCTAAACAAATCCCTCAACAGCTCTGGAATAAAGTATGCCAGACTAACCCAGTTGTTGCAGGGTGAATGCAAGACATACTAATTTTTCCAAGTATAAAAATAAATTTGTCACCACTGTCTTAGGAGTAATGTAATTTTGGGCAAATACAGTACTTCTGTTCTGAGGACTCAAAATAAAAGTTAAAAAAAAAATTGTGTTCTGTGGATTTCCTTTTTAAATTCTCAAACTGAGTATGAGTAATCTTTTAAATAATGAGTGAAAAAAACCCAAATCTTTTGTTATGTCTAATAAATACAAAAAAAAAGGTAAGAATTGCCTTGAAAACACACAGAGTTATTATCAATAAAGGAATTGTTTCAGAGATGACATAATAAAAATATCTTTTTAAGTGCAGGTTGTATATTATATGGATGTAGTTGTCCCTTTTTATGACCAAAAAAAGAGATGAATTACAGACAAAGAAATACTTTAAAAAGTTAGTGACAAGGAGGAAGATAGTCCAAGAAAAATGTTATTATTCTAGAGGAGAGAAGAAAAGGCTTTGGGAAAAATAGCTATGCTTCTGTGTTGGACCTGGGAACAGTTGCCTCTTAGGATCAACAAATAAAAAGTCTCTCATTTGTGAAGAGAGACAGAGAAATACTTTAGATTGCTACCTTTACGTATTAAGAGCTCTGACAAGCATCATGTCTACCTCCTTCACAAAAGGCTTGTTAAATGCACATTCACCTCTGGCTTCCAGTGGCACCACGGTGCCTCCTGCTCCTGTGACCATACGCCTGAGACACAGCTGGGCAGCCTGATTTTATCACCAAGTCACAGCTCCCAGCTGTGCTTTGTAAAAGGCCCTTCCCAGCCTAATGCAAACAGGTTACTGCAAAGGAAAACCCAGGATCCATTTGAAAAAGTAGAACAGGAAAATAATCAGGCCATGGACATGGGACTGCTTGGGAAAAAGCATTGGACTTTCAAAAAGAGTTTTCCTGCCAGGGTGAGTAAGGACTGAGTACAGAGGCCCTAAGGAGGAGTCTGTTGAAACCTGAATCTACAAGATCACAAACTCCTTAAGAGTTTGGAAGTATAGCAAGGACAAGTGGAGGTCTGGAGCCAAAGAAACTGGGATACACAATGACAAAGTCATGGTCAGAGGCCACACTGAGGAACAGAAGACCCAAGAATCTGCATTCCCAACAAGCCAGGACACAGAACACAAACCATATGGCTTAACTGTGTAAAAACTGCCCCCATGACCTACTGTTATTTATCTAGAGTTGTAGCTATTCTTGAAGAAAGGAATAGCTACAATGACGGGGGAAAAAACCATGCAAATAAAAGGAATTAAAATGCAATTATTTTGTATCTTATAATAATGATTTAAGCTACCACATTTTCATGTTACTTTGTTCATTATTATGAACAGTTTATTATGAGCATTTCAAAGACTAACAAGAAAACCACTACAATACCTGACCACAGAATGAAATTACAGTTAGCTAATGCAACAGTGCCCACACAAATTATCTCTAATTGGTTGACATTAATATGATTGAGCTGCAGATAGTGCCAAATTAATGTCTTAAATGAAGAACAAAGAAAAAAAACTCATTTAAAAAAAGTATCTGTAACTGAAGGACAGAATGAGTTAATGAGAAGAATTTCATATGTGTGACACGGGGCAAATGCGTCAACTGAGGTCCCATATCCCTGTTCAGCTGACCCAGCTTGTGGGGTCCTCAGTCACAGAGGGAACTGACAGTCTCCAGCTACAGGGTGGGTTGCCTGCATTGAGCTTGACAGTTTGGCAGTTGACTAATCTAAAAAAATTAAGACACCAAGATCTGTGTGGACCTGTTCAAGTGCTTTCTGGTCTGATATCACAGCATCCAGCCCAAGTGAATTTGGATGAAACTATGAGTATCCCTCTGTATTGTCATGCTGGTCCATGTTTAACCTCATCCCAACTCAGCTCAGGTGCAGAGTGAGCCAACTGGCTTAGCACAAGTTCTCTTCAGTTTGATAGTGGTTTGTAGCACAAGAAAGGATTTCACCAGTGACTGAGCTGAAGTAAGAGATAGGGGCCTTATTGAAAAACTCCAGGTGATTCCCATGAAAAAGACAACAGGCTTAGCAGTTATGCTACACACCCATTTTCAAGCATGACAATGCAATAAACAGATACTGGCTAAAGAGGACCAGCAAAACAGTTCCAATTCTCTGCTCTGAAGTTAAATGTGACACTAGAGTGTGGTAACTGGGTAAAAGATCAGATTCAATGTCTAATGACTTATGCCTTGCTTGTCAATGGAGTATTTAAGCAAGTAGTAACTCTGCTTCTTTTATTGGTTGCCACTGATGTGTAGTGCTTACATATTGTATTGATAGCCCCAGCTTCCATATTCCCATCATTCTTACTTTTCTGCTTAGAATTTGTCAGCCCAGGGGCTTTTGCAACGATTTGCTTGTTCAGTTGGTAAATTTTGGGGGCTGATTTTATCAAGTTTCTACATGCATTTTTTAATATTCTACACCAGGCTGCTGTTAGTAGTCCTTTGTGTAGCAAAGCATCTGTATTCTGGGCTCAAAAACAATTATATTTACTAATACCTTCTTCTGCAGAAGGACAGTTTTCACCTGGCTCACTAGTAAAGCTCCTAAAGCCCAAACTGTCAAAAACACTTACAGACTCTGAGCTCCAAGGAGGGGACATGCCAGCTCTGATTCTCTGAAGGGCCAAACTCAAGGCCCATCCAGACATTTACAGTCACCTCGAGTCACCCTGCTGATATGTGTAGAGTTTGAATGTGTTTTCAGCATGAGATTGTCATCAGCAGAAGGTTGGTATTTCTTTTATTTTTTGACTACAATTTTAGCAGAGTGCATAGTACACTATCACTTCAAATTTTAAAACACTATATGTGTTACACTATGGTACATACCCTTTAAATTTCTTCAACCAGACCTATATATTAATTCCCTTATTTTATCACTTTCACCGTTCCCGGGATCACTCCCACAAGTTGGTCAGCCTGAATAGTTGAGGATCTCAAAATTTTCTGGGAAAACGTGAAATGGGAGCTGATTCCTTTCTTCCCACTTAATGCTTTGAGTATTTGAAAGCATCATCTATTTATTTGGAAGAAACGGCTTCAAAGTGGTCAATTTTACCTGTAAATAATTTATTATATAGATGAAATCCCAGAAAAGATTCTTTATAAATACATAGCATATTTCTTGCATCTTACTGGAACAGTAATTCCTGTTGCTGTGTATTAATAAAATTCCAGGCAGTTTTGATGCCATGTCCTAGTGAGAGAGCCTCTATTAGCCTCTATTTCACTTTCAAATAGAGAATTGCTGTTATTAATTCAACTAAATTTACTCTAGAAGGAAGGCAAGAATGCCTAGCCAGCACTCCATATTCTAAGGAGCATTTAATACAACTTGGTACTGATTAAGTTCCCTTAAACAAAGCTTCCAAACATTTAAGTGCACAAAGATAACACAGATAATCATAAAATAAACAGTGAACAGTATATTGTGTACAATAAAGAGAAAGAAAACTCCTCATCTAATATCAGAATTTCATGTCTCTTGGATCCTTCATACTGTGGTTCATAATTCCTTTTAGCCTTGATTAAAATATTTGGATAATGAGGCTATTGGTCAAAGTGAGAGGAATTGTAAAGGGATGTTTCAGTGCCATCTAGTGGGATTATCATGTTAACAAAAAAAGTTCCCTCTTGTATGACAATTTTTATTTTATAATCATGATCAGAAAACACTTTTTGCTACTGCTCCATGCTTCCTTTTTCTTCAGTTTTGTACATAATGACATTGGACACATTATCATTAAAATATTTGTGTTTATTGTTTCTAAGGCCATTCTGTTTCTCTGCAAAAATAAATATCATGCAGGGTGGGAATACACTGAGCTGTATAGTGTACAAGGAGGAGGCATCATACTCTGAGTCCAAGACCAATAACCTGGTCAGGCAACCCCCCCATCCTTTGGAAAGAAACAGCTTCAGCTTAAAGGTTCCAAGAGTGGGGATGGATCAGACCTGTTCTGTTGACTAATTGATATCTTGATCTTTGTCTAATTGAGAGTTTGAATGTGTTTGCTGTAATTTCTAGCCCTTGTTTTTCCTTGTATTTTCTTCTTAGAGGTAAAAAAGCTTTTTAATATATTCTCTATGTGTTGCTACTTCTGTGCTACAATCAAGACTTACCTTTCAGAGTCCTTTTTGATAAGCTTAACAAGTTGCATTCATTCCATCCTTCACGGTAAGGCTTTTTTCCCCCCAGTATTCAGATAATCTTTGTGGCTTTCTTTTTACACCTTCTCCATTTCTTCCACTGCCAGAAACACTCAACACCTGACTTGTAAGCAATAGTCTAGTACTGGCTTCATCAGCGCTTATATAAACGAAATATTGCCTCCCTACTCCTACACACTGCCTTCCTGAATAGATGTACAAATTCACATTAATCCTGTTTACCTCACACATCACATTAGAAGTGTGCGTTGACTCAGTTGTTCAAGATGATCTATAAGCACTTTTCAAAGTTGCTGTTTTCAAGAATACCATCCTCCCCCCCATAGCTATAAATTTGGGTTTTTTCAGACATACAACTCAGTATGTGAATATATTAAAACAGAGTTAATTGCATGGGTTCATTCTGTTTACCAGACTATCCATGTTACTCTGTGCAACTTCAGCATCAGTATCTGTCATGCTTTCAACCTCTGTGTCATCTGCATATTTTATCTATGGCGATTTTATATTTAAATCAAGTTATGCGTAAAACTAACATCACTTTCCTTTGAGCACTCATCTTGGGAAGACACAGTTTTAGACAGCCTCACTAGAGGATTATTTCTTACTGGCATTGTTTTTCTAATCCATCAGTTTCAGATTGTAGGTACTACAGTAGCAGCTATTTTAGATGAACAGTAGCACACCATGCTTGCTGAATGTCCTCTATCGATTAAAGAAGAGTATGATTACATCTGTAATTTCTCAAAGAGTTAAACCAGGCCTATTAATTCTATTCCTATAGTTTAAATCTTTATGACCAAAATCCTCTGCCCTTCTCCACTATTTTAGCTGAATCATATCAGGTTAGCTACAAGCCTTTTTTAAATGCTCTTAAGTTATTCACAGCTTTCATGGCTCTGCAATTTCCTCAGCACTCCAAAATTCATCTCAAAAGCTGTTGGTGTACATGAAGTGCCTCAGCCAAATGTGTTTTCTTTATGGACTTTCAGGTGTGAATAATCCAGATTTGATCATTTTAAAAAAATCATCCCAAATAGATGCCAAAGTTCCTCCTTACATATTAATGAATTCAGTGGAACTCATACATTAGCACATTTTGTTCCAAACACAAGACAGAAACAATATATTGAAGCTCTTTGCCCTTTCTGCATCCTTCTAAATAGCTATAACACTAATCTCTCTGAGGAGTCCACAGGAAATGTGTATTTGGGAGCACAGCCCAAAATCTTAAAGAAAATTCACCTGGCGCTCTATGGCCATCAATCACAACTTCTCACTCCTCTAAAGCTCCCAAGGTTAGTCCATAAGCACACCTGCCTGCCATGGAAGCATGATAGAGAGAGCAAAATCAGAGATACCACATGATGGAAAGAGCCACTGCTAGTATGGTGGGCAACTGTGACACCACAGCTGCTGCTTCTCTTAGCAGCAGTCACTCGGTCAGAAAAAGGTGATACAGCTTCTAGTGATATACTTGCAATTCTGCTCCTTGTAATTGTTAAATAAACTGATTTGCCTTCTGCTCATATTTGAGCCCCTTCCAGTCTCGCTAAAACCCAGGGAATTGTCCATCAACCACCCATTTGTCCCTTTAAGCCTGTAGCCTAAGCTTTGAACACTTAGCTTCACATGTGGGCAAGGATCCCTTTGCCCAAATCACACTGGAATTCCAAAGTAGTGACATTTCTCAGCTATTTATATGCTTATAGAGACGTTGAGCCTTCTGGTCTCTATAGATCTGACTTTCAAATGAAAGAGATACAAAAAAGGGGGCATCTGAAAGAAAATACTTTTTTGTTGAATTGAAGTGTATGTAGTTCTCTCAGAATTTAGTTAGTCCATAACCAGAACTACTAGGAATAGATTTGTTTTATTTATTTATACGAAATAAGTATATATTATTTATTTTCAAGCAAGGACAATTACAGCTGGTATTAGAGAAAGCATATTACACAAAGTTCTGCTGCACACTAAGTTAACTCTCTACATATTTTTCCTATTGAGAGAACATTAAAGTAAGGTTGGGAAATTAAACAGAAAAATAAAAAACATCAACTTGAGTAACTTCTTTTTAAAAAATGATAATATCCAATTGTGACTCTAAAATAATTCATTGAGACAAATGAAGATTCCACTATAAAAAAAATGCAAACACCCACATCCTTTGCAAATAGCCAATGGGTTTATGTATTCTTTTATTTTATTATTATTTGTATTATTACATACTCATAGCAAGGAGCAACATTACATTTTGCCTTTAAGAAATTTATTTAAGTAATCCCTATATCATTTGAGGATGTCTGTTGGGCATAACTTTTAAAAAAATGGATTGTTTCATGAAAGACGTAGAATAGCATCAAAGTAATAGCTACACACTAGGAATTAGCAACATTATCTGGGTAATCCACATTGTTCTTTGTTAAAACCAGAATGCTAATTCTTGTGAACTTAGAGATTTAGTGGGGGTTTACATACCACAGCACATGAGATCAAGACAATCTACCCTTTTTTTCCAAATCACACCTCAAATATTAACAAGGTGTTTGTACAAAGCAACCGCTGTTCATTCATATAAACCCACAGCTGCTGTGTACTATCGTGCTACAGAATGACTGCTATCTTAAAATTGCTATATACATGAGAGAAAATAGGCAGATAAAGTATGGAAGTCAGAGTACTATTTACAGAGGATTTACAGGAAGAAAACCCATCATGTTCTGTGGCTGTTTCTTTCATTAGCAAAGAGTTAATGCTACAGTCAATAAGTACCTAAGAGAGATTAATTATTCAGAGGAGTTCATAAATAAGAAAGACATCAGACAGAATAATGCTGCTGCATTGGAACAGGAATTGCACTAGGTGGTAGTGTGAACTTGCTCCTCATGAGAAAGTGGTCAAGGATTAACAGTAATGGTTGTGATGATCATTAAAAAGGTCTGCTGCTTTCTTCAACCAGACATACCGTACCCAGGAGAAGTTACTAAGCTGAATGGGGTAGCAAATATCAAGAAATTGAGAGATTTTTCAGAATGCACCTCTGTAACCAAACACCTGTGATGTATCTTATTGCTTCCTTGATACTTACAATTAAGTACACAAAAAGGAGACCAAAACAACAGTGGGTTCTATTCTTTTTTCCAAATCCTTAATCCTTTTTTCACTCCTTGAGAACAACTTTTCATTCTGAGTCTTCTCATTTTGATCACTTATTTTACAGATTTTTTTCCCCTGTTTGTTTGCCTTACCTACCTCAATCCTCAGCACCGTCTTTCAGGTGCTCACGTTAACAGGTTTTTTAAACTTGTCTGCTAGAGAGCATCACAAAGTTCAGAAGAACACACTAGATTTTGAAAATCTGTATGATCACCAAAATGGCTCAAGTTTACCTCTATGATGGTGGCTCAGTTCCAGCACCCCCTTACAGCAGTTCCCTTGGAGGCTCACTGGAAGTCACCCACACGCATTAGAGCAGCTAAACTGCTCTATTAGAGCTCACTACAAGCATTCATATTTATTTATGGCACCTGGAAGTGAACAGGTGCCTCATAGCACAGACAGATTACAAAGCATCACAGAAGAGCTAAAAATCCCATTTCAGCCCCAGCAGGAAGAACAAGAGCCTGATGAAGGCAGGGCAAAGGATCACCTGCAGTGTGGCTCCAGCTGCCCTGAGAAGAGCTGAGGGCATTGTTGTGATACTCACGCAGGAACCCCATTCAGGAATGTTTTGTAGGTGATGTGTAGGAAGGGGAGAGGAGGTGAGAGCACGTTGGGCTCAAGTTCTAGGACTAGGAGTGGCTTAGGAGGAGGATGTCCACCACAGGAGAGGTGAACAAACAAACCAAGGCTGGCATTATTGGTTCAGCAGGGATTGGGGCGGTGCAAAGAGCACAACAAAGTTGTGGAACTAAACAACAAGTTATGTTAATTCACTTCCCTGAGGTAACCAGCCATTAAAAAAATTTTTAAAAAGCATCAATAAAAAAACAAACCATTTGACTTTCACTGGAGGATATTTATGAGTATCTGCTGTTATCCATCTCTCTGTAACACTCAGAAATGTGACTTGTAACTCTGGGTCCTGGCTCTAACTATGCCAAGACCAGTGAAAACACTCATTTAATCAGTGTATATTCATTCTATTTTATAAAACAAAATAGCACAAATAAAGAAATAATAGTAGTGATAATAGAGTGTAGTAAGTACAATCATGCTGAAGTCTCCAGAGAAACGACCTCAGCCACTAGACTACTTAAAAAAAGTAACAAATTTAAATTACTGTTAAATCCTTTTAACACAGTTCTCTCCAACTATATCTTCAATGCAATTATTTGAACTAAATGGTCAATGCTTGTGCTTCTCAGAAGACATTCAAGCAAATATGATATAGGAGATCAGACATACTTATATATCTTATTACTCTATGTCTGGTTTATTCCTGTGGAATTGAATGTACATGAATAGAACTTTTTACACACTTCAAGGATTCAAATAACATAAATTGTAACTCTGCCTGGCAGAAGAGACTGAAATATGCCAACTGTGTGGATACACTTTAGGGTCTCAAATGCACTGATACACCCTTATATCCTCAACTCTATTTACAATATGCAGCTGACATCATAGATATATGGTAGCATGCAAATACTGCCATCCACTCGCCAAAACTCACAGATTTTATTTTATTTCATTCATGGTGCTTCAGTAGAATGTGAACTCCACTGAACGGCACCAAGATGTTTTCAAGCAGTATCTGATTCACTACCAGAAAAGTGGTTTCTCACTGTGATTTCTGGAAGGAAATAAGTCATCATGTTTTTATTCACTCATGGACAGAAGGAGATACAGCTCATCTAATTTAAGAAAATTCAACCAGCTCTAACATTTCATATATGAGAACACAGGTACAAACTAGAATAAATTTCACAGAAGGAATGTCATGAAGCAGTAAATATGAAAGGACAAAAATATCAGAGTAGTTGTCATCTCTGCTTCCTTTAAATCCTTCTACGGGATGCTGCAGCATGGTTTTTCTTGGAGAATCCCATTAACTCCTGACAGCTATGGGGAGGCAGCAATGGCTGCTGTCAGCTGCCTCAGACTTTGCTTGGTTCATCACTGTCAGGCTCTGCTTCCTCCAGCCCTCCTGCTCATCTCAGCTGGGATCAGGATTGTCCCCTTTTGTCTCTGTGTACCTCTGGCCTCTGGGTACTGCTGTGATGCAGCTGGCAGTAAGGATGATGGAAGTGACTAAAGTGGAGTTAAAAGGTGCATGCAAAACTGCCCTCAATGTCAAGACTCTCTATTAGCTTCTCAGCTTTTCTCTTCTGCATAAAATATCTACAGGTGGTTGTTGATCCTGTCCTGAGTAACAAAATGCTTGCAGTGTTCAGGTGTTTCTACAACTGTAATCATACTTAGTAGCTTCATAGGAAACTCCAAGCACATTTTGAGACCCAAGTCATAAAGTTCAATTCAGAAGAGTTTCTTTCTCTGATTAATATATGCCTGTTATATTCTTTTACCATTTCTAAACCATCATGGAGTGTTGCAGTACTTCAAGGGCTTAGATACTGTTCTGAGATCAATATACGATAATAAAAACTACTTGGAATTTATTTTTAAGTAGATATTTTAAAGTCTTTTTCCTTTAGGCAGGTGGTGAATTGATCTGACAATGCCAGTGTTAGTAAAATGATGTTTCTGTGTCAGTCACAGCATCTCACAGACCGAGCCCCACGGAGTGCCATCATGTCTCAGGTGTGGATCTCTGAGATAATGCAAACTCCAGAGGGAAGAATTTCTCCCTTAGTTGTTCTTGCTCTAATTTAAGATTAGCTGCAAGTATCTTGTGCAGGGCCTGGCAGTTTGCATTCCTGGTTCATGCAGGGCTTCCTAGGAACACCAGTAATGTAAATTGGTTGTAAAAGTAAATGTATGGTCAGTGCTGCCACCTTACACATTTCATTATCCTACCCCAAAACATCATCAGATGCCCTTTGATCTGAACACAAGAGATGAGGAGACTGAGTTTGTCCTACACCAAAGCAAGAGTGTTTTCAAGACATCTCTTGATCTGCTGTACAACAGGAAATGCAACCAGAAAAGTGATGTTCCTAGGAATTTACTTTCAATTCTACTGATAAAATATCAGTCTAATGGGATTAACTAATGAGACAAGCTGATAATTAATGCGTTGTTTAGAGGCCATGCTTATTTTAAGGCAGCAATGAACTGCTCAGCAATGCAATGCAGGCTGGGTTTTTTAGGTTTAGGTTTAAGGACTGGGGAGGGGTGGTGCCCCACACAGCTCCATATCCCAGCTGACTGCAGTGTGAAGGCGGGTGGAGGGGGTTGGGTCTCACCCCTTGTATAATGAGAGCATTCTCAGGGCACAGACCCCAGTCCGAGAACCAGAAAATGTTCCTTCCTGGGGCTAATGAAGTAGGTGAATCATCAGACATAATTAGGGACCAGAGTGTCTCTGCAAATCAACTGAAAATAGGGGTAGACGGAGCTTCTGGTAGAAGGTCAACACATCCACCTGGCTGATAGTGGAAGGATGCTTCAGCTATTCAGGGAGCCCTCTTATAAAATGAGACCCTGATTCTTCTTACAAAGTAATAATTTTTTGAGATAGATTATCATTTCTTATCAGTTCTCTAAATGTATATATGGCATCAGTTAGAGATATAAGAACATTTATGGCACAGAAAGGCAGAACTCAGGGCTTGTTCCCTCTCCTGGGTCAGTAACTGACATGGCCACGCCCCTGCTGCTCGCTGTCCTGAAGTTGTTCATTGCTGTACTCTTTCTTTATGAGTAGGGTAGGGGGAATGAATCATTAATGAAAGAAATAAGTTTATCATGGGATACCAAACATGCCATGACTTTTTGGCCTTTGTGAATGACAATCTCGCAAGTGCTCCTTGCAGGTGGAGAGGGCTGTAATTGCTTCTATTTGAGACCCAGAGCTCCCTGTAATCAGCATTTACACAACGGAGAGGAAGATTGTGTAAATCTTGAAAACACATACCTAACTCACTCTCTGCCTATGGATTCTGTACTTGTCTGAAGACAATTCTCTCTTCTATCACTTGAATGATTTTATTTCAATGGCATTAAAAATTGTGCCCAGTAAACGTCTTACTCATATGTCATACGGACTCACATACACAGAGTGCTGCAAGCAAGGAAAAAGGCATGCATGTACACAGTGAGTAAGAAATAATAATTTGGATTATTAAATTTCAGCTGTCTGTAAAGTATTGCTGCAGGATAAGAGAAAAGCTTCAATATGAAATCTTTCTGGGATAAATGGAGAAAAGCAGAGAAAATCTATAAAGGCAAAACCAAGGAATCCTGAAGTGATATTTTACTGTATTTAAGATTTCATGCCAGTGAACCCACTTCCAATTATTATAAAAACAGTGTTATACTAAAAAGACTGTAAAGGCCTTTCTCTTCTGTATTGCCTTAATTTTGTGCTATAAATTGTAAATTAAATAAAGAAAAATAATTAGCTTACGCCACCTGGTAAATTTTCTATTTTAAAGCAAATAGAGAATTATTACTTAAAGAAGAGACATCAGGTACATGAAGAACAATCCCTTTGATGTGTGTTTTCAAGGCTAGCAGGAAGTTTTTCAGAGAAACAAGAGCTGGTTTTCTCAGAACCCATGAAACTGCCAGCGATGAGGATGGCCTTTGGTTTCTTGTCCAAATGCTGCATCTTCTTGGGCCATCTGATGTCTGGGCTCAGATCTGGAGAAAGTGGAGCAAGCTGCCTGCAGACCCCTTACTTTTTATAACCTCTGATGCAGGCTCTGACTGCTGCTTACATCACCAGTACCCCCAGGATTTTGGAAACCCCTGGCTCCCAATGCCTGGCTGGCAGCACGTTCTCATCCCAAATCAGTGTTCGAGGCTCCCCTCGTCATTTGACAGCCCAGGTGTCATTTGACTGTCACCTCTGGTAACTGTCCATAACTCTAGCTTTGATCATTAGATGTTTTACATTAATCTCAACAAAGTTAAACTGTAGTCTAGCTGGTAGTAGCAGAGCAGATGATGGTTGCTTCAAACATTTACATGCATTGTGTACAGCTAATGTTGCAAATGAGCAGAATAATCAGTGCTGCCTCCTTTGCACGTATCAGCACTGCTCAAATCAATCCAGGGTTAACATGTCCATAGTCACATTGTTGTCATAATGCAGTTTAGAAGGGTGATGAAATAGCTATTTCTTTTCATAAGATTTAAGTGTTGAATAATCTCAAAACAGGCACATCTTCAAAAATCAAGGCCTTCACGCTGCAACCACCTACAAGTGATGTGTTCACAAACCACCCAACTGGTTTTCGGAAGCAGGAAGTCCACACAGAAACCAGCCCCAAACCTTCTCACTCTCCAGTCATTCACGCTTAGCATTTAGTGCCCATCCAGTTGCAGATCACTGAAATATCACTGAAATCTGACAGCTTTTTCAGACATTTGTATGCACTCAGATACAGCTATATACTCCCTGAAACACTACATAACCCTGAAATCAGTACTGCAGCGCTGCCTTGTACCCTTGCTTGTGAGAACAATGACAATCACTTCAGCTGACTTAAAAAGAGGCTGGGTTGGACTCACATTGTGAAACACTCCAGTTAAACTTATTAAGTCTAATTGGTGTGGTAACATTGAGTGCTGTGCTGGTTGCAACTTCCCACTCCCACATTCTTTAGGCTTAAAATGACTTCATGCCTTTGCAGCCCTGCCTCATAACTCTTATTAGGGAAGCCCTTTAAAAAGATTTCCCTGCTCCTCATGATGGTTTTCTTTAATTTTTTTTTTTAAAAAGCTGTGTTTCTTAACTTCAAAGCCAAAACGCTTAAAGTCAAAATGAAAATGCTCAATTTTTCTGAAGTAATTTTGAATGTGATTTAACTGGCTTGTAAAATAAATGAATGACATCCTGTAGCTTTTTCATTACTTCATTTACAGAAAGATGCTATAAACTAGTTACTTTTCATCATAGTCTACCCTATATTAGCTGGCCTCCCTCAAAGGAGTTTTGCAAGACCTTCCAAAAATAGCAGAGGGCAAAGGTAGTGCTTCATTAAAATTGACCTACTGGATTTAATTCCAGTAGTAGCCAACAAATTCTTAAAATTCTGATAGTATTCTCAAAGTATACTAAAAACCCAAACTGCCTGAAGATACAACAGTACTCAAAAACAAAATAAAGAAGCCCTCTAGTTTACAGTCAACCTCATCTCTTGCTCTCACCAGCAAATATGATAAAAGTATTCCCTATGCAAGTCATCCTTTCATACAAGGAGTGGCAAAGCCAGTGAGAGGCACCAAGCAGACTTTGGGAACCATCCATGTTCTGCTTCTCCTTCTGTCAGCATTTCCAGGACTACTTCTGAGGAAGAAATCTCTAAATCACAGCTCCAAACTCCAACCTCCTCTCCAGACACGACACAAATGAGGCACAAACACAAGCCTGTGGTCACAGGTGGAGAGGATACCACAAAACAGCACAAAGTTCTATGAAAGCATTACAGGTGTTGCCACACCACAAGTAGTTAAGAACATATTTATAGTGGCACAAACATAACAGCACCTTGATGGAGACTCCCTATGCTCAACTGAAGTTAAAGGGAATGTGATGGAACAGACCAGTGCCTGCAAAATGACAATTAAACCCACAAACACCAGGCCCCATATCACATGAAAGGTCTGATATGAAACCATCTGGGGTTTTTGTTACGCTTTTCCATCTAATAGCAGCTAACGGCTTGTATAAATTAATAGAATTCTTTTCATTTATTTTATATTTTGAACTGTGGTTTGCTAATTTACATCCCAAAAAATTGATCAATGCACACAGTGTTCATAGGCCTTAAAACACCTTCCTGCAGGAGATTTTAAATTTTCTGTTTATATCATATCCTTTAGGTCCCTTTTTTGTACTTTTAAATTCAATGCTATCCTCAGAATATGCACTGAGCACAGGAGTGTTTTATCACAGAAAATGATGACCAGATAATTCACCTGGAATTCTGTTTGATGCAAACTAAGGCATAACTGCAGGAATAAACATATTTTCTTTAATAAGATACAAACTTCAGATCTTACCTGGTGTAAATCAGAAAAAACTTGGGCTTCCGTGAAAGTTATAAATGAGTCACACAACAACTGTTAGTTTAGTTGGTACTAAAATACAAAGTAAATGGAATTTAACATTTGGTACTCTTTCTTTAGCAAAGAAGTACCTTATTCTATGAGTCATCCCATTGGGATTGGCGTCAATAAAAGTATTAGAAGCTGGATCATAATAAAGGCACAGCAGATGTAAAGAGTAACAATCATTTCATAGCTTTTTCAGCAGCCAAGCAGACTGGAATGAATAGAAAAATACTTGCTGGTACTTAAATTTTTTTTATTCAAAACTATTACAACTGATGTGTTTGAAAAGGTGACCTTTATTTTACTGTGACCATCTATAATATTCACACATTATTCATACACCCAAAACTGAATTATACACCCTGCCATGTGCATAGATATGTAGGTCCCTGCCCAAAAAATTTATTCTCTAGATTAAGATTTGACAGTGGATGCAATTAAAATTAATAGAAAAGAAAAATAAATAAATAAATAAACAGCCCTGCACAATAACTTGCCTGAATTATCCCTATTAGGCCTATTTTTTAATTGTAAGACATTATATGCACTGTATCTCATCATGTACAATGAATACAGATGCTGCTAAGGAAGGGAGCTTTCAGGAGACAATGCACAAAGCTGTGTTTTAGCTGCAGAAAGAACCTTCTACCACATTTGGCCACATCATCCCTCACGAAAACATATCCGTTGACAGAACTTCAGGAGAGAAGGAATTTTCTTTTCTGGTTTTGGTAATGGGGAGCAAAACACTGATGTCCACCTTCTCCAGCCTGGTGGAATAAGCAGTCATTTTCCCATGTCCTCTGACATACAAGAGAAAAACAGAAGTCAGCCAAGAACAAAGATGGACATATGAATGTTATCTATAAAATGAAGAGGATCATGGAGAAGGCAAATACAAAAAGACTTTTTCATTTCCTTCCACACTGGTAACAGGGGGCATGAAAGGAAGCTGGCACTGCACACCTGAAGAGAAAGGAAAGGAGATGATTCTCCTCACAGTTGCACAATGTGCTTGGGACAGGATGCTGGGTGTGCTAGAGCTGTGCATGAGTTCAGGGGCAGCTTGGACAAGCTCATGGATGAGAAATTCTCAGGAACTACTAAGGGATGGAGAGTCAGCATTTTGTTGCAGGCTGCTTCCTTGCCAGGTCCCAGATAAAACTGAAGCAGTTAACCCCCTTAATGTGAGAAGGTTTGTAGAAGCCAACACAGAAGTGCTGACGTCTGACAATGCTGCTGAGCTGTGAGCTTTCCTGGTATTAGTAAACTAGCATGGAAAACCCATTTCATGCCTGTCAGCTGGAGTAAATCCTGTGACTAATTTGCTACAAATATGAGGATACCTTGCTCTCCCAGTGACCTTGTCTTAAACGCTGGAGGAGAGCTGTGGTGTCTCACTGACTGATGAAAGGCATCAAGAACATCACTAAATAACCACTTCATGTGTTCTGAGAAAGGCTTGGTTAAGTTAAACTTCATTTGATGGTCAATCTTGGCTGGAATGATGATCTGTAAGAATTGCCTAGCACACGTTTACACCTAGGACGTGACACAGCGATGTCCTCATCTTAGGTAAAATCAAAAGCCCTTTGATAAGTTGTTGTTTTAATTTTAACTTGGCCAAGTCACTGAATCTTGTAAGTGATCTGAAATCTGCACCTCCAGACTGCAGTTGAGTCTGTGTTGCAGCAGAGGGTTCAGGTATGATTTGGCACTATAACACCAGGTTTGTGAAAGGCTTCCTAATGTAATGGGTTATTCACATTTCTTGAGCTCCCCTGAGAACATAGGCACCAAAATACTCTGAATAGGTAAAATCTATGAATTCAAATTATTCAAGAATAATTTATTGAATCAACTAAATTCATTTAAAAGTTTGAGTGACCTGTTTCTGCAGTAAACTTTCCTTCTGAAGTGTGAAGAAATTGTGAGGATAGAATGAAATGAGGGTTTGGCCCAATATTATATATAATAGAAGCAGGTAAGACTAGATACTAATTTTCTATGGGGCCCTTAAATTCTAATGAATCAGCCTTTCTTTGGCTATGAATTCTCAATGGTATAAAAAAACAAGCATTAAGTCCTTTCAAATGTGATGCTTTATCGGAGATCTGAGTATACCACACATCACAGTTCTGAGTTCCATTAACTATCACTGAACCCAGTTTTGTCCAGGATGACCTAGGATAACTTGGAAGCAGATTTTTTTGCGTGTGCATCCTTTAAACATCTCTTCATTTTTGTTTACTGAGCTTCTGTGGGTGACTGGCTAACTGATCCATTTGCAACCCAACAACAGACTTTAGCTATGTGAGCAGAGGATAACTCAATTTTAATGTGACTAACTCAACACTTTACTGGACTAACTTAGTCTTGAAGAGATGAATAGAACTCCCTGAGCTACATACTAACCTTGATTCTTAATTTTCTGCTAGGGACACTGAGCAAAGAGTTGGAACATGTATTTTCTTCTACAATATACAGCTCAAGAAATTAACCTCTCAAGGCTAGCTTTATAAAAAAATAAAAAGGAAAACCTTGAAAATGCTTTTGCACCTAGCATTTGTAAGAATCACTTTAACCCAGTTCATATTTGTGTGTGCTAGATATGGAATAACTCATCAGTCAGTGGAAAGGATTATACCAAAAGGGAGTCTCCGCTTCCTGTACACCCTTGTCTTAGGAGGTGTCAATAGTCACCCTAATACTTCAAGAGTTTAACATTAAAATGTGGAGATGCAAGTTTGTGTCTACACAGAATAATAGAATCATTTAGGTTGGAGAAGCCCCACATACACCTACAAGAACAAAGATTTCTAGGAAAGTCTGATCAGAAACGTGAACATAATAGTACAACAACAATATAGTACTATGTGAAATGACATCATTATCAAAACACTAAAAAATAAAATTACTGCAATTAATACAATTTAATTATGAAGATTCATGGTGATTGAATGTGGTGACAATCTGCCCCAGGAACTATTCTCCTCTCTTTAAAAGCATTTCTGTCACCTTTTCAAAGAAGCCAGGTAATTCATCCAGTAGCAAAATTAGAGATAAGAGATCTACAAGATGAACAAATAAAAAAGTGACAGACTAAGCTATTTAATTTTTTTAACATTTTTCATACTTCTTTCTGCACTTTCTCAGGTGACAGTTTGAACCCTGCAAACATATGCTAGCTCATCCCAAAACACCTTTTTTATGTCTTTGTTTTGCAACAGTAGACTTAGATATCAAACACAAACTTGAAAACTTTGCTTGAGACTGTAAGTTATTTAAGGCAGGGATCAGTTCCAGGAAGGATAGCTTTGCTATTGAAACTGTGGAGTGGAATGCAAAGGATGGGGGCTCTGCCACTGCCATCGGGTGTGATGTTAAGTCACAATCTCAACTCAGCATCTCACCAAGATGAGCAGCCCTGCTGATCCTGAAAGGCCCTGTGTTTGTTCAGTGTTTACATCACACTTGTCAGCAATTTTTAGCTTGAAAAATAATAACCAATGGAGGAAAATAACACCCTGAAACTTTGCATTAGGTAGGTGGAGTCACGCAGCAACTGGTCGGACCTGGTTGGTGTTATCTCGGATGAAGGCTGACAGAAAGAGGTGTCTTTTGGCATTACCCAACACAGCCACAGATGCAGCTGGGAATCCAAGCGTTGTGGAGCAGCAGAGGGCAGGCACAGTGCTGTCCTGCTTCTCTCCAGGCTCCTCAAAGAGCTTCTGCAAGGTTTGCCACAAGCAACTGGGAGGTTGACCCTGAGAACTTGCTCTGAGCCTTGCCAAGGTAAAATGGGATGCACTGGAGCCAAGAACATCTAAGGAGCTGAAATAAGGATCACGATGATGAGGTGTAGGGTATTTGGTGAGTGGCTGGAGGACAGGAGATGGAAGCAGGACATGCTTGAACCTGCACTTGGTTTCACAGGGATGAACTCTTTGCTCCTAACAGCATATTATGGACTTCATATTATGGACTGGGAAGACTGGTCAGGAAGGGGATGCAGGGCTCTGCCTGTGCAGCACTGGTTGGATGATCTGGGCATGACATTAGATTTTTTAAGTAGTATCTATTTTCCTCTGAAGATAGTTGCTTGTGGTAGTAGTGAGGCTGTACTTAAAGACCTTCCCTGCTTCCCCTTGGAGTAAATGATGGGTTCCATTTACTCCGATGTTTACCTATCAGCTGGTGATTAAGTGATCAGGCAGATGAGGGCTGATAAGCATACATGGCTAATAACAATGATCAAAATGAGTTTTCAAGACTATCTGTATGATTTATGAGCACAAATTAATTTTGTTCTTGAGGTTTTTTCTAAATACAATCATTGAATGACAGTTCTGTGAGTAACTTTTCTGTGAAAACCTAGGACAAACTTCATTCTGTAAAAATATGTTGTTGCAAATCCTGTAAGAATTTAATTTGCATGCCCGTAAACTGCAGATCTGCAGAGAAAAAAAAGTTTCTGTTTGTCAAGGACAGGAAGATGCTCTTTAAGGATTCCTAAAGGATACCCTGATTATGCAAAATCTCCATGGCAAGCAGAAATAATCCCAAAGCTTTTTTCTTGAAATCTTACTATCTTTGAGAAGGTGTTGCTTTTTTTGGCTCTCAGTAAATGACTGAAGTACTGAGTTTCAAGGGAACCTTTAGGTGAATTCCAGGTTCTAATCTCAATTCTGTTTGAATTGTGTTCTTATTCACTTCAGATGTTTGCAGTATGGATCACGACTCTTTTTCTTCTCAATGCAGCCAGAGGTGAGACATATAATGAATAAAGTCTATAAACAGTAAAAGTTATGTGCAGCTTACACCAGGATATCTATATTCTAGAAAATGTATGTTCATTGGAAAGGATTTAACATAATTCTTCATTAGGACCACTGAGTCATGTCATGTCTTTCCCGCATTTAACCTGCTACTCTTTAATTCTGTAAAGGTTTTTGCAACTAGCAAACAGAACGGGAATTAGAAAGGTATTTTTATATGTGAATTGATAATGAAATTCTTCCAGAACGTTTTTCCCCTAGCCACCCTCAATGCACTCATGGTACCTACAACCCTGGTAATGAGAGCCTGGGCACCTACTCTTCACAGTGCTATGCAGAGAACACGAAAATAGTCTTGGTCCAAAATACCTCTTTAATGACAGGAAAGAATAGGCTTTTTAATAGCAATAAAAGTTATTTGAGATTTCACAACTGTTGTGCTATAACAGTGTGGAAGGATGACAATTAATGGCAACACCCACATGTCATATTTGCACCATTACTGTATTAAAGGCACAATAGAAATTGGGAAACTGGTCCTTCAGGTGCAGACCACACTTCCTGAGGCAGTGCTTTGCTCTAAGCTTCCACCCAAATTCCACTTTACTGCTTCCAGTAAAATCTTATGGTGATAAAAAAATAAGGGAGATATTTAATGTCCATTGTGGAGCAACCAGAGGTATCCATTTTAATGTTTTGGTTTCTTTTTGCTCCTTCATGAACTGTTGCACAAGAAATAACGATTTAGGTAGTCCGTGGAGCATTAGAAGTGATTTGAAGGGCTCACAGCAAAAGCTGGTTTCTTCTCTGGATCAAGATTTTATTGTCTTTTTCCAAGGGCTGTGGTAACAATGTGTTCGACCAAACACATCCTGCACTCTCCTGAGTTCACCAAGCTGGGCTCCAGGCTCTGTTTGCAGCAGGAAGCACTCCTGAAGTTCAAGTCCTTGCTACAAGCACCAGAGCACAACTGAGCCCCCTGATGAAAAACGCTCACAAGTGCCATCCTAATCTGAATCAAGCACGTTTGTCTTTCCTGGAGGAAACACTCTCCTTCCAGCTTCGTGTACAGAACCTGTGACGTTCCCAGAACACTAATACCTCTTTTTGTGTGCCCCAGGAAGGGAAGTTTGCTACAAAAGGCTTGGATGCTTTTCAGATAGCCCTCCTTGGGCTGGGATCCCAGGGAGACAACTGGCAGGCTTGCCCAGCTCTCCAGATGATGTGAACACAAATTTCCTCCTTTACACCAGAGATAACATGGTGAAACACCAAGTAAGAAACTGCTTTGTTTTTAAATATTGACAGTGCACAACACATTCAACAAATTCTAGGGACAGTTTCTTTTCTCACATATTTTTGCTCGTAAGACTCCCAGGAGAACCTCCAATTCTATATTAGACCCATGATAATTTTCTTCCATCTTTTTTCCTTTTTCCTCATTTCAGCTCTCTGCAGAGCCAGGTATATTTACAACATATTAATCATAGCCCTCCAACATAAGTTATTACATGTAAAAGGCTCCAGAGTTAAGGGTTTTTATATAAATGGCAGTCACAAACAGTGGAAGTGTTTATTAAGTCACTTCAGAACAAATCCAACTCCTCCAGCTGAGAGGGCCTCTGAGGTTTTAACAAATCAGTCTTTCACTGAAGGTGAGATGTGTGCTAATTAGTGCATGACATCCCACTTTTAAACCAACAAAACCGTAACAAAAAATATATAAGAGCTAGTACTCAGAATTTCTTTAAAAGAAAATAATGTCTTCTTTCTCAATGCACACCAAAACACCTACAGCCTCTAACTTTGTAAGCCTGGTGGGCTTTCCCATAAAATATAAATGAAGCAATGAAGGTCTTATCTTCAAAGGAAGAAAGAAAGAAAGATAGGTATAGTTTCAAAGTCAATCACATAATACCTTTCAGAAGATGCTATCTTTGCATATCTGTGGCCAAGTTTGATAAAATCTTGTACTTACATAGCATGTTGTACCAGTATATCTCAAAGCACTGTGCAAAAGATGCCCGTATCATTAGTTCAATTAACCAGAGGAAGTGAATCATTTGCTGAAGTGATTAATTGATTTCCCTTCAAAAGGCAGTTTAGGAACAAGAAATAAGACCCATCTCTTGAGGGTTCAGATCTATGTCTTAACCACAGGGGTACTCTGCCCTTTATCAAAATGTACAGTGGGACGGAGCAGTCACATCCTTGTTGTGTTTGTTGGTCATTTGGTTTTTTTGGCACAGAAAATTTCAGCCACAAACCCTTCAACTATAAAAGCTTCGAATTTCCGAACACACAGGAAAACTCGCTTCATCATACACGGCCACCTTGCCGGAGCAGATCTCCCCTGGATAACAAGCATATGCAGGGTAGGTACAACTATTGTTTGACAGTCATTTTGAATTTGAAAAGTCTTGTATTTGAAAGTCTAAATATCCACCTCTGGCTTAAAATTCCCCTGTGAAATTTGCAGCTCTTTTCCCTTGTTAATTCAGGGGATATGTAAAGAACACAAAAGTCAGAATGAAGCCCAGTTCCACATGACCACCCTCTTGCTCCTGGCTATGAGTACAGTGCACTTCAGCCTACTGCTGAATCCCCATTTGCTGCATTCACCTCCAGAGGGAAAGCTATAATAAATTGATTTTTCAATTCCTTGCCAATAATAAAGGGGAAAAAAAGAGTAAGTTTCCTCACCTCAGCAAAAGATCACAATAAACGTGTCAGTTTCAGTAAGACATTTGACCTAATAAAACCAAAAGGCTTTGTTCATTAGATTGGTTTCATTTTACTCTGGCACATTTCAAAAATGAAATTGTTTCAGAATAAAAAACAAAATCAGAAACTTCCATTGGCAGAAGTGGATAAATAGAATATTTTGTTTATAATGTATGAATTTAGGGCTGAACAATTCAAGCACAAATTTGAGAATCCTTTTAGACAATCCAAGCATAAAAAATCTAAAGAATAAAGCCTGGACCTCTTTTGGTAATAGGGGTACTGTCATTAAGAGAAGCTGGTACCTTACAGTCAACCAAGGCATTTGGAATGGAAAAAGGAGCTGAAGGAAGCTTGTGAGTGTCCTCTAATCACTGGTTCCACTCTGCCTCCTTGTGTTGATCTTCAGCATCAGCAGGAATTACTAAAGATGTGTCTTCACCAGTCGCACAAACGAAACAAAATATATTTTACATATTCCCTGCTACAACTGTAATTAATGCCTGTTTCCTTCTTCTCTGTTGCTTTCCTGTTCTCCCCCAGTTCATGTTCCACACTGAAGATGTGAACTGCATTTTGACAGACTGGAGGGGCGGCTCCAGTGGTCTGTACACGGACGCCGTCAACAACGTCCGCATTGTGGGGGCCGAGCTGGAGTACCTGGTGAACTTCCTCGAGGTAAAAGTATCCCTGGAATGTGAAAGCCAGTGCATATTCCACATGGTAAAGATTGTGCTCAGAGTGGCACCTTCAGGTTTGATCCAATAGAGCCGGGAAGGACAAGAAGTACCCAGTAAAACAGCTCAAAATGTTATAAAAGGGCTCTAATCCCACACAAATGAAAATACCTGCTTTAGTGTCATAATCGATTTTGAAAAACTACTCTAACATGACTTTTCAGCAGTTCAAAAGTTTGAAAATCTGAAAGGAAGAATTAAATCCCCTAGATTTAGTATATCGGGACAAGATGGTAAATAGCCATGAACACCCTGAAAATGAAGGGGGGTGGGATGAGTGGGGAGTTGTTTCCCTTTAGGCGGAGATCCCATCACCCAGAATTGTAACTTTCCACCAGGACACTCGCCTCCATCGCCCAGTGGTCTGGCCATGTCCTGGCACTGCATGGGGGCATGCTGCAGTGTCAGTGGTTTGTATCTCCACACTGGTTTTTTCTCCTTTCCATAAATCTTTACAGAAAGACTATGGCTACTCTCCTGCCAACATCCATTTCATCGGCCATAGTCTTGGAGCACACGTTGCAGGGGAGGCAGGGAGGAGGAAACCTGGCATTGGAAGAATAACAGGTACTGCAGCTATTTCAGCTGATAAAACTTTGTATTTTCACACAACATAAGAGAATTGAAGAATCGCTGCTGCTTTATAAACACACAGTACAGACTGCAATGTGCTGGCTTGTCATAATTAAAATTCTCCAGCCAGCATGGTGGCACAGAAGTCATGACACAGTCACACATCACTTTAATTTAAATACTCACTATTTTCTGTTTTCCTTCTCCCCCAGTCAGTTCTTTTCTCTGCACAGACATTGCTTTGGCTAAGCCATGCACACAGTGAGCAGTCACACGAGTGATTCGGGGAGCTGGGATCAGAGCTGTGTTTTTTTATCTCCAAAGAGACCTCACTGACACTGAAGTGAAGGGATACCATTTTCAACCAAGATATTCTGGAAATAAAAATAGATTTCTTGCCCAAAAAAATTCATAAATAAATCTACATGCTCACAGTAACATATGAAGATTTCATAATTTTGAATAAAATGACAAAAAACCCCAACAAAGCAAACCTCTTCTTTATGTAATTGTTCCCAAAAGTAAGCCAAGCAGCCATCAGCATTTTACTGTGCTGCAATGCCTTCAGTCAGCTTTCTATTAACACCCTGCCAGTTTTTCTAGCTGTGGACCACAAAATGGATTTTTATATGTGGAGTAAAGGCAGAAATGTAACGATCTCTAGTGTACCTGCATGTTACATATATATAGTATTATTTACTCAATCAGATGTATCTCCATTCATTTAGGTTTGGATCCAGCTGGGCCCCTTTTCCAGTACACTCCCACAATGGTTAGGCTGGATCCTTCAGATGCAAAATTTGTTGATGTAATTCATACTCATGCTGGTCATCTTTTCTTTGACTTTGGTAAGTTTCCATGCAAAGGCTGCCATTGGCATATAAATTTGCCACAGAATACCTGAGAGTGATCTGCCAGGATCCATTGTGCATTTCAGCTCCAGGGATTCTTCAGACTTGTGGCCACCTGGATTTTTACCCAAATGGGGGGAAGAAGATGCCAGGATGCAACCAGCTTCGTGTGCCTCCTGCGACTCGGGATATCAATGACCTGATGAGAGGTAAATGTATTTTAAAGAAGTAATACTTCATTATAAGTTACAGTTAGAAACAAAGGCTAGGATAAGGTAAGACCTTTGAATGTATATGTTATTTATGTAGCTCAGATTTGGAATAGGGAGACAATGCTCAAAAATGGAACATTTGAAGCTACCTCTGAAATAACCTCCACTTTTCTTTTGTACTAACCAAGGCAATTCCAGATGAAAACTTCAGTTAAAGCATGCAAAATTGTTCATCACAAGCTTTATAAGAGCCTGCCACTGTGCTGACAGGCTGACCTCAGGGGGAATTCCTCACACGAAGGACTGGTAAAATTTCATTCATGGATAATCCAAAAATGAGTATTTTAAAATCGGAGCTCTCCTTCTCCCTAGGAAGACATGACTCCCAATATTACTGGGATTCATCCATGCCATTAAGCTTTAGTCTCTTCAAAGGGAACAGCCCAATGTTAGAAATATAAAAGATGATAAAATGACTGCTCCATTAGTAGTTCTTCAAAGAAAGCTGGACAGTTAATCAGAATTACCCTGGGATCCAGTACAATAGATCCATAAAATCCTGTCTTCTGATCCTAACCTACAGAAATGAGAACATCTGTTATTCCCAGCTAAATGCTTTGAAATCCCTACCACTAGTTAAATAATTTGCTTTCAAAAATGCTCCCCCTTAGAACTGGTCAAGAACTTAATAACAAAGAGAACTGAAAGCTGGCTATGCTCAAAGTCACTTGGAACAAAAACATTTTCCAATTGGAATGCATAAAAATGTCTGCATTTTCATAAAAAAATAAATATTTTCCAGAGACATTTCACAAGGCTCTTTGCAATGTTTTGTCGTGAAGGAGAAACTCAGCTTTACTGAACTTGAGCAGATGGAGTTGGTTGTTCATGCAGCTCCTAAAAATAGAGACAGCCTTAACTCCCTCCTCTTGGTTGGTTAAACCTTACTTTGTTTGGTAACCTCTCTTTTCTTTGCTAATGTTTACATTTATGTAGTGCTTTTATGTCTGAAGTGCTTTAGAAGGAATAGTTAGTGGCTTTTTTCCTACAGTTTTTGATGCAGTAGAGTTACTCTAGGTGTTAAGTGAATTTGCCACTAATATAAATTGAGCCAGCTGTAAGAGCCAAGGGTTTAAAAGCACAAACCCTTCTGAATTAAAGAAGGAGCTGTAAAGAAAGCATACTCAGGAAGCTGTGATGATGCAGATTATTTTCAAGAAAAACAGACAAGTACTTTCCAGAGAGGTTTTAGTATGTTTTTTCTTCTTTCCTTGTGCAAAGAACAATGTGTCAACTGGTCAACACCGACTCGTCTACCTTTAAGATGCATAAATACTGCTATTAAGGGAAATTTTGATTTCATTATAAACTGTGTTAGATTGCAACTACTTCAGTGCCTCCCAGGCTTCCCCCTGTGGTTTGGTGAGCCCCCAGCACATGCTGAAGCAGAATAGAGCCCATTTTTATACAACCAATCTAACTTTAGTATATTGTGTTTTGATGTAGGAGAGATCACAGAATCAAGGAAGACAACATTTGCTATAAGAGACGTGTAAATATAACCCTAATAGCACTTTCTTCTTTCCTTACTAGATGCTTATAAATTTCAATCTGGTGGGAAAAACTCTTGTTTCAAATAGTTCTGACAAAATCAAGGACACACTGCCAAACATACTGCTCTTCAGAGAATTTCACAGGAATGCTATCAAGTGATGGCAGATTTTCTAGAGCTTAAAACCACCAAAAGCCACTGAATTTAAAATAATTGTTAAAATTACCTTTAATCCTAGAAATTAGTGGAAACTGTGATTTTACAGAATACCATGTTGTGATAACTGTAAGAAAAGGAAAACTACTTCATTGTAACTACTGTATGCTTTACAAAAACTGTAGCTGTGGAATATTCCAGTCTTTGAAATATCAAATGGGAATACTCCTAAATGCTTCTTGTTTCACCTTGGTGCATCTCCACCTCTGTTAAAAACTACCTCTTTCCAAGAGAAAAAATACATGTAGGCATAAGTACACTTTCTTACTACAAAACCAAATAATTCACACTTTAAATGTTTTTTAATTATTGCTATTTCTTTTACCTGAGACATCGGTCCATGTGCAAGTGCTTTTGAGGAAAAGAGACCCACAAATATTGCTTTGGCATGGATTTTATGTTAAAGTATAGCTTTAATCGCTTTTTATCTGTTGGGGTTTTTTTTCTCCAGCATATAGATCTTTTGGATGTGGACATAAAAGAAGTCTCAGGTATTATGCTGAGAGCATCATCACTCCAAATGGATTTGTTGGGTACCAGTGTGACACATACGGAGAGTTTGTACTGGTAAGTACCAGGTCTGTATTTATCTGAGGGCCTATGGCCCTGCCCTTCTCCTTTTAATAATTCCTGGGACAACTTCTACATTTGGGGTCATGGGATATGGGCTCAGGGGACATTCAGAACCACTGGCTACCTTCATCCAGACCATACCCAAACCCAGGCAACTTCACAATAGACAAGTGATGATGTTAATTTAGCCTTTTATTCACCAGATGCACAAATAGCCAAAGGACCACAAATACCAGTTTGAACAGAACCTCCCACATACCAAAACTTAACTACCTAAATATAGCAATGCTATTTTTTCCAACTGCAATTAATCTGCTTTCATGCTTATCTTTTTTTACCTTTGTTTTTAATGGATGTCAAGGACTTGATCTGATTGTCTGATCTATGTAGGTAAATTAATTTCATTAAGGCTCTGCATGGGAGTAAAGCATAAAAAGCAGACAGAACAAATCCCAGATTGAAAGCCCAACCTTCAGTATTCCTAAACATAAATATTTTTACCGTATGAGTTAGATATCCAGCCAGCCCTCCTTGGAAATGTGGTTACTCATCCTATAACTAGCAGAAAACCTTCCAGTGGACCCTATGAAAAATGAATATATTACCTGGATTTTACAGATCAGGTAGCAAGGCACAACATTCGTTATGGTATTTACTTATGGTCTCTGCAAGACCACAAAGAATTAGGCCAGATTTCCAACCTGTTGCTCTCTGATTTTCAATCAGATGAAATAAGCCGACTGACCATCTCAACCCCTTTTCCAACCACAATGATAAATACTGAAGATATTATCGGAACTGAGACGCAAGTGCCTCTTAAAAAAAAAAAAAAAAAAAAGCTGGGAAAAAGCTGAAATATCCTAATTTCTTAAAATTTAAGAAGCAAGATTAAAATACGTAATATCATATAACACACATTTTTATTTTCCTCCCAGGGAGACTGCTTTCCGTGTCCAGAGGAAGGATGCCCACTCATGGGTCATTATGCTGATAAGTTTTTACATAAAACTGAGAAAGAAGAGCAAAAGGTTTATTTAAACACAGGGCCCTCCCCTCCATATGCTCGTAAGTGCTCATTTTGTGGTGTATTCTAAAGTGGCGATGAATTATGTGTGAAAATGGGCCTTACACTTCTGCAGAGCTGCTGCAGTTAAAGAAATGCACTCAATAAAACATCTAGAATTTTAGGTGCTAGGAACATGCAGTACCAGCATTATTTGGGAAAGCTGAGATAATTGTAACAGCAGATCAAATGATGCTCACCTTTGGATTAAACTTGGTTGGTACATGATGGCATCAAAATATTATGGGAGAAATGTTATGCTGGAAGTGCATAATTTCAAATTTTAAAATGTTGCATTGTTTTTATTGGCAAAAGTTTATAAAACTGGAGTATTTCAGGACATTTTTGCCAAGCTCATAGAGTCAAAATGACAGGGAGCTATAAGAAACACAGTTTTAATGGAGATTAATGTAGAAACAGCCACAGGACTGGGAAATAAGAAAATTAATAAATAAACTGTAATTCATCACAGGTGTTTGCTTATAAGCAAATCTACGCAATCCTTTTCACTCTCTTAGAGACACTGAAACATATGAGAAATTTTCCCCTTAGGAAAGAAATCTCCTTACAACCATAATCCATTTGATTTTGCTTTTAAAGGCTGGCGAAAAGAGATACATGTCAAAGTATGTGCAACAGAAACCATGAAGGGAAATATAGACTTAGCCTTGACTGGAACTAATGGGATCAGGAAGAAATATACCATTGACAAGTAAGTTTAACGTGGCTGTTGAAAATGTGGCTCTATCATTGCTATCATATGGAATGTATACACAGCTATTTTTACGTGCCTCACCTTGTTCTGTGTGATCTGTGATTTACACTGGTAATAAAAGTAGCTGTTAAGTGATTGAAGTTCCCCGTGCTGCAGATTGTGGTAAAAATCTGCTTGCTGGTCTCGTTTTCTTTTGTTTCCTGAGGTTGATGTTAGCATAGCAAAGTGGGGAAGAGCTCTGCAGCTGCTGCTGGACTCAGATACGATTTGGTGATCTCTGAGAGGACAAAGAGCTCGGTGACGTACAGTAATTTAATTATCCCCTCCTCTGGGGAATACGTGAATAGGAAACTTGCAGCTTGCCCGTGAACTCTGCTGGAATAAGGGATTCCTGTCCACTCAGCCTGGCTTTTCCCAGTAAATGTGAATTTAAATCTCAATAAACAGACGCTGGTCAGCAACCCAGCTTCAGTATTACAAAACCAACCTCCTCTGTGTTTGAACACAGCCCTGTAACTGGTCTCTGGCCATAAATACACGACTGCAACAATAAACCTGCAGATAATTTCAATGTTAATGTCACACTGCAAAGTGTGTTCTGTTAGACTGAACAGTGATAGCACAGAAGGCACAAATGTAAACTATAATTTTCAATTTCCTTCATGGTTGAGAGCAACTAGGAACACTGAGAGAACTTTTTGACTTGGATTTATTTAAAGATACATCTTATTTTTCAAAAGTAATGTATAGAATAAACCACAGCCATACTGACACAGGCTGTGCTAACTGATAGAAGTGTTTTCATCCTGAAAGGCACAGGAATTTTGGCAACTCTATTAAAAAAGTTCATAAAATTATAACAATAGTATTCAAAGCTCCAACTCCCATGGCAGCCCACAGCTCATGTCCCTTACTGCCTATACTCAAGCTTTTCTTTTCCCCATCATTTGTGTAGAACACTGAGCATAATTTCTGTGCTTTTCCTTTGGCAGGGGAACTTTCAAACCAGGCAACACATACTTGAACTACATTGATACAGAAATTCCTGGGAACATTTCAAAAGTCGAGTTTCTCTGGAAAAAGCATCTAGGTCATGTAGACAGAGGCTGCATGGGAGCTGAAGAAGTCACAATAATATCTGGGGAAAATGGACACATGTAAGTACATAATCTAATGGTGTTCCAGAAAGGTAGAAGTTTTTCTCCTAAACTGCAGTTTCATGTGTCCAGCTCTCCATGAGCACAAAGCACAGCACACAGAAACAGCTCTGCAGAGTTCAACATTGTACCTGCCTGGGCAGGGTACTTCAGGCTGACTCCAACCTGAGCCCATGGGCCTGGCAGCCACTGGCATTTGCAGGACATTAGATACACTTTTGGAGCACACCTCTTGTTTAGTTTTAACCAAAATTAATCCAGCTGGTGCATCCACCCCACTCTGTCGTGTAAACCAAAGTGTGGTAAGTGGGGAAAACAGAGTGAGCAATTCCCTTCAAAAGCATGCTCCTGTCCCAAATGAAAATGCTAAGGGAGCCTGATCATAAAGGCAAACACATCCTAAAAGTTAATAATTAGTCATTAACTAGTAAGTCTTAAAAAAAAATAATTTGATAACACACACTTTGTGTTCTCAGTCTACTGGAACTCATGCTTTGACCTAACATGAAATAAAAACAAAATTTATATTGGTTATGTTGGGCTGCTGCTATGAAAATGTCCCATTTTACTGGCAAATATTTTCCCCCCTTCTCAGGTCTGTGTTCTGTGGGTGTGGAGCTGTGCAGCCCAGCATGTGGCAAGCCCTGGCTCTTTGCTGAGGCTGGGCCAGGAATGCCTGGAACACTGTGGCAGCCCTCACCAGCTGGAAGAGGACGCTGTGGTCAGCAGCAGAGGATTAACGAGGCTCCCTCAACAGACTTTGAGAAATCTGCTCAGCCCACTACAAAAGCTCTATTTCCCAGTTAGTGCTGTCAATCTTTCTCCACGCAGGGCAGTTACACTCCTGTGAACTGTGGTCGTGATGACAGATAACATGCGTGTTAATAGAAACTAGCTGGGATTCTTTTCTATGCCTGAAACAGGCATCTTCTTTATCAAGACTGTATTGTGCTACTGAGGAACTTGAATTTTCTGGCAGCCTTCAATAAGAAACTATTTTCTCTTTACCAGGGAAGCTGAATTTTCCAGCTCTACTTTGCCTTTGTGACGATGCTGAGGTCAGGCTTGAGTGACGTTATTTGCATTAGCATTGCCTCTCCAAATTCGTCAGAGTTTTGATTGGACTGATTAGCAAAACCAGACCATCAAGAGTTATCAGCATCAGCCAAAATAAGCTAAGGTTCCTTTTTTTCAACACAAGCTATTCACAAAAATTCTTTCATTTTTAAATTTTTTAATTTATTAAGGCATGCAACAAATTCTTGCCTCTGAGGTGAGGTTTATCATTTGGGTGCAGAAATTATGTGTATCAATCACATTGGGCAACTCTGTTCTGTCCCATCCCCACAACTAGCTATTCCAGAATGCTTCCAGTGAGGTTCACCAAAAGGTGTTGGTGTGTTACACAAGGCTGAATGTGGCTGATGAACCAGGTGTGTTTCCAATTACGCAGCAATACCTTGGAGATGTCAGAACCCCGTCACCTCCTGTGAAGTTTGCCAAAGGATCTTGCTCAGGATATTTGATAAATCAGGTGTCTGCCTTCTCAGAGTCACTCTTCAGTACCCTTTATTTATCATCTCCCCACAAACAGGGTGGGACAAGAAAACATCTTGAGCAGGAAATTCATCCTTCTCTACCCCTTAAGGAAACTTCTTGGCAAGGTGCCCTTCTTGAGCAAGAAGGGGCTCCCTCTTCTGTGCTCCCCTGGAGATATTAAAAACCCCAGGTACTTCTACACAGTTTGGAAATATCTGTGACTGGTAATTACCATAAACCATGCTTGGGTCTCTGCCTCAGAGTTGCACAAATTAAGGAGACTCTATTATTTTGCCTTTCTTACAGTCAGGAAATGAAGCAAAATAAATGTAAATATTTTCCTCGGGATCACAAAAACGTGTGCAGCAGGGCCAGGAACTGGGTTTAATGGCATGAACAGGAGTGTGATCAGTGCCATGTAAGGCATCACTCCTCACAGGAAGGAAACAAAGTCCTATTGGACTCAAGACTTCTCTAAAGCCCATCCTCTCCTGCCCCCATACTTGACTGTGCCAGTTCTGCAATCCTAAAAATTAATTTGATGTTTTTGTGAATGATAAATCATATTCTTCCAAAAATACAAATTTCATTTTGTTTAATTTTAAGCTATTGATTTCAATAGTGTTCTGATAAAATGTGACAGTTCATATAGGCTGCTGATTTGTGCTACAAGTGTGGTACAGCTGATTAGACCACTCAAAAATATGCATTTTTCTCACCCAGCCAGTTCAGCTAAAACTAAAGCACTGCATTAATTTCTTCCCCTTTTGTTGTTCTGTTTTCATTCTTTTCATATGGTATTTCTTGAGTTAATTTTTATTCTTGGGTATAGTAGATATCAACACATCCCTTGTTTGCTAATATACTTTTAGACAGAACAAGAGAGATTTATTTTTATAAGATAAAGGTGAAAAAAACCACATTGACAGCAGCTGTGTTTTGTTGGTAGCAAATAATCTTCCTCCTTGTTTCTTTCTCTATTTAAAATTTAAAATTGCTCCTTGTATGAAATCTTTGGATACTATCCCTTTGTATTAATGGTGCTAGTCCAAATAATGCAAGGGTTTGATATTTCATGAGACAATCTGCCTTTGAAAAAGCCCTGGACAGGCATTTCTTTCATATCTTTACAATAAGGTAAATCATCTTTTCAGAACAATTTAAATTGAATCTTTAAAATGTCAAGTGAGACACACCATTCAATATGTTTGGCTGTCATGTGGAAAGGTAGAGCTTTTTAAAATCAAATGTGCCTAATTTCTCCAGGAATTTAAGGACATATTATGATTTGCATTCAGTCTTTTACATTAGTTAAATATTTTGACAAACTATAAGTGCTTCAGAATTACAATAAAAATTTAATTTTATACTCCTTAAGCATGTGTTCACTACAAAAATTATGCCAAAGGTAAATTGATAAGAAAGCCATTATGAAGATTTCAGTCTCAGTCACTTCTCTGTTGTGACACTCTTTCAAAAATGGGGTAAGGTAGAACAACAACTCCAAAAACAAACCTGTTAAGCCTTTCATAGGAAAAGGGACAGCACTAATTAGCAATCCAAAATATGAACTCTATGGTCCATTTACATCATCTTTATGTACTTTATATGTGATGTCAGAAAAATAATTTTAGGAGAAAACTTATGCTTGTCATAACGGCATATGTGCAGGTGTGCTAGTGAGAAAACAAGGGCCATTTTTGTCAGAATTCCCTGTTGACAAAAATAAAATACTCTACTGCACAGCACAGCAGTTTCTCTTCTTTCCAAAACCACAGTCTATAAAAAATGCCCCTCATAGATATTTGTGAGCCCAGAAGTGAAATAACAAGAATAATTAAAATTAACTGAATAGGACTAATGTGCAGTTGTCTCTTTTCCTGCTTTTGATCCTATCTTAATCTGTGACTTTTTAGATTTTTTTCATGCTACTCTAATACACTACAATATATTGAAAAAATCTTTGTAAAATAACCAGAAATTTGCATGAATAAGCCTACCAGGGTCTTCTGGTTATTCATCCTTGTTTTTTCTTCCTAAAGCAGGCTCCAATTCTCAAATATGTGTCTATTTATAGAAACTGTAAAAAGGCTTTGGAAGGTAATTTTGCTGACTTTAATGCAGTCAGGGTATTCTGTGTAGCCCCTGGGTCTAACAGTTGTTTGACAGGCTGCTGGGATAGAAGCAAAGCCAAAAATCTTTGTGCATTCCCAACATTTATTTGAGTTATTCTTCCATAACCAAAGCTGATTGGAGTTGGGGTTGCCACTAAACAACTGACCTATCACTGACCTATCAGTAAATCTATCTGGATGGAGTCTCTAAAAAACTTGGGGCTCTCTTATTCTCCTTTTGTCATAACACAGTATCAGGGAACTTTGTAATTTCAAGTAGTCTCCAAGCTTCTTTAAGTTGCTCTGTTTCCAGTAATTAGGGAGCAGAAGTTGATAGCATGCCCAAATCTCTTTTTGTGGCATATTTCCAGGACAAAACAGAGCCAATAATCTGGTCTTTATCTTCAAATATCAAGGATATAAAACCTTCCAGAAAGAACATGGCTCATCACCAGCCCTTGCACAAACAGAGCACGCCCATGTTGCTGTGCTGAGGAACACAAACCTCTCCTCCCAGCTGCCACAAGGGTCTTGCAACACCGGAAGCATAAGCAATATGTGAAAATACAGGCTGGCAGTGGTGTCATCCCAGAGTTTTTTTCCTTTTTTTGTGGCACTAGGAAAGCTTGAGGCCAAATGCAGATGTCCAGAGCTCTAGAAGATTAGCTTTGTTCTGAGCCACTGGGCTGTAGATGAGCTTGTCAGAGCCATGCATTTATGAAAATACATATTCAAGATTTGCATCTGCCCTCCAATTTCCAAGGCAAATCTATAGTTACCCCCTTTTCTCTCATCTGATTCTTTCAAATAAGTTTAACTCTCTAACATTAATAGGAGATAAAGCATTCTGAATAATGAACTTCACCCTCTTCCCTTTAATTCTGCCCATTACTTGTAAAGAAAATCTTGCTGTACCTAAGGACTCTCCTCTGCCTTAAGTTACTTTCACCATCTGCTCTAAAACTCCCTTTTCTAGTGCTATTTCCTTCAAATACCATATTCCATAAATCTCCAGCTCACAAAACCAACAGTTAATATTATCTTTGCTTGCTTTGAGTGATTTAATTAACAGCCAGCATGTATTATGGAAAACCATAAGCATTTATAACTTCCAAAACATTCCTTTAATTGCTGTTGTGTGATACTGGAAAGGATATACTAAGGCAAATTGGTTTTGTCTCTATTCAATTTAAAATTTGTTCACTTGACAAGAAAGAAAACACTGGAGTTAAACAGTAGAAATATCAAGCAAATCTTTTATTCTTGGCTCTGCCACTCAGATACTGCAGGTAAGATTCTCCAGGGAGCTGAGTGGTCTTTGTCTATACATATCAGCAATTCCCTAGGGAATGGAATACATAAAGCTACTTCCAGATGACCTCCATCCAACCTAAGAAATTCATTAACCATCTTCAATCTAAAATTGAAATGACAGCAAGAAAAACGTTGCTTTTACAGTTTTATACACTTATCCTCCTATGAAAGCCTCAGTAATTTATGTATTGCTGTACTTGAAACACAGTTTCTGAGATTCCTTTGGAGAACATGATTCACAGTGAGTGTTTTGATCCTCTTTTTCCTACCTATGTGAAGGCCACTGCTACCAAAATGCATTTATGTCCTTGATAATTCTCACTGACATTTATAAAACCACTGGATGTGTTCACTTGCACATCGTCAGAGGCAGCTGCAAAAGCCAGACTTTTCTTCCTGCCCACTAAAATCTGTTGTTCCTTTAAGACGTAGAAAGAGGCCCAGAAAAATTGACGATTCCTAAAAGGAGCTATGCCTCAAAACCCTACTACATGGGTTAGAAACTATTTTTACTGTTAATTCTGGCTCGTCATACTGGCCTACATTAATTTAATCACACCACTGCACGTTCCCTCTGAAATGCACCGACAGTGAAACTCGGTGGCACTGTTTCAGCACTCACACACAAATACTAGCTCTATGGAAAGAACAGCAAAATATTTGAGCATATCCATCAATCCTGGTCCTCTAAAAAATGTTTCAAAGGGGTCTGATCTCCATACAAAGATGTCCACCAGATTCTGAAGATGTCTCATCGTAAATAGAGGCAGCAGTTTCAGTGACTGCTTTGCATTTAACGTATAGGCCAGAATTTTGACGTGAGGCACATGAGGGCACATGACATTCCTTATCTCTTTTCCTTGGCTCCCCAAACTCATTCCTCCCCAGGCTTATCTAATGAGCTGCATTGTTCAGAGGAGATATGTGTCCCGTAACTGCTGCCAAATCTCCATCTTCCAGCCAGTGAAGGTAGACTTGAGTATTGAGATGTTCTTATTAGCTGGATCTCTTCTGTGTTATCAGAAATTACATACATATTGTCAATGTAAGCAGCAATTAAATATGAGATGCAGTCCCTTACCGGTCACTGCTTCCTCCACATTCCTCTGAGACTTCTTTCTAATGATTATTTTCATATATGGCACTGCCTTGCACCACTCTACCAACAAGAACAAGACCTGGACTCAACCATTCCTGTAGGTGCCCTGTGCCACAAGGAGGGACAGACACTCCTGACTCGGTTTTTACAATGCCTTGCAGGCTGATTTCCTTGTATACAATTCAGCGTGCAGAGAAACGCTTTTTTGGTGTTATTTCTTCTGGTGAAATATTTTCTTTCAGGCAATGCACATATCTCAGGACCATAAATTGGCTCCTTATGTGAACCACAGATCCAGCCCAAGTTGCTTCCTGCCCTCAGGCACTTGAACCACTCCCTAATTAAGGGTGACAGTCGCTCCTACAGAGTTGCCTGAGCAGGTGATTATGGCAGCAACCATCCTGCAGATAGCACTGTAGGAACTTGAGGCCTTGCTCAGGAACTGAAAGAACTGGGTTCTGACATGGCTGTGACTCACAATCTCCAGAGCACAGAAGAGAATCTGGGATTTACATGACGGACAAGTCATGAAAAGATGAATGGCATGATTATCATCATCCTATCCTTCTCCTGAAACGATTTTGAATGAAAGTCCCTGTGGTTCCTCTGATCTGAGTGGATCACAATAATGTCAGTTTACACCAGTTATATTCAGAGCATGCCAGCTGATAAGAGAGCTTGGGACAGAGACACCTAATGTGTAAATCCCCTATGGCCCAAGAGGACATAGATTAGTCAAAATAGTAGTGGGTGGACAGAGCTTGAGTAACTTCACTAGTAAAAGCTATTAAATGCTCAGATACTTATATTGTCCCTAAGTTGCAAGACTATTTTTGTTATTCCCTCTTTTTAAAAGAAACTAGTCTGCCCTTGATTTAAAAAAAAAAAAAATGTTAAGAGGTTTGATGATATGAAAATGTACAAGGGTTTGCTTTGACAAGGCACGTTCATCAGACAGCTGACAGAAAGACAGCTGGTGGGGGACACAGAGCAAGGAAATAAAGCTCCTGCTCTGAGCTCCCCCGCAGTGGAGGGTCAGTCATTACCTGTAACACGAGCTCACAATAACCAGCTCACTCAGGAAAGCATTTCATGCTGGCTGGGATGAATGTTACATGAAACAACCCCTCTGAGGGGGCTCAAACGGCCTCGTCTTGCTTTCCTTCAAACTAACAAAACTTCAGGAAGGGATAATGTTGATGAATTAGATGTGAAGAGAGACAAGAAAAGGCAACATCTGTTACATGCAGCAACGGGGGGATCGCTCTTACAAAGGTTCTCACTCACCCACACCAAGCCTATAATTAGACGCCGTGTGGGCAGGTCTGCACCTACTGTCGTGGGACTGATTCCAAGTGAAAAAGGCCGGCAGCAACCAGGATTTGACAGGGAGCTGGCTGAACAGAGCCTGCAAAGCAGCAACCCCGTCTGCATTCAGAGTGGTAAGTGCTGAAAAAGTGGTGGGGTTTGGGGGCGAGCGTCTGTACAAACTGCAGATCGCGGCTGGAGGACTCCAAGGACTCCTTGGCTTAAAAATAGCCAGGCTGAAGGGTATGGTCTGAGTGAACATGCAAACAGCAAACAGCAGCACCCAGAGAGAGACCCTGGCAGCAGCTACGAGGCTTAAAACTTTTCAATTCCAGGAAATCCTAGTAGGAGATGGGAATTTCTGGGCTGTGACAATGCAATGCAGCTTGGAAAACAGGGTGGATTCGGTGGGGCTAAGGTAATTTGAGACTGAATATATCCCTGTTTTTAAAGGAAGAACAAAATGACAGTATTTGCAGATGGTATTTGGACTTCTTTCATTTGTAAGGGAAAATGCATTAAAACACAAATAACAGCAGAAATTAAAAAGGAGAATAAAACAGGCTACATATTTAAGCATTATTAGGAGCACCGAAAATTTAAAGGGGGAATGGAAAAGGGGAAGAATTATAGAGCTGTTTCTTGGAAGAATGTGAAAAGTGAGTCTTCTTTTGATAGACTGCTGTGCACAGGGGAACTTGAACTAGTCATTGATGAAGGCTATTCTGCACTTCAGAAATGGCAAAAGGCCAACAGCATTGGTCTTGGAGTTGACTAAGTTTAAAAGCAGCCTAATCATGGAGACAAACAGTGGAGATCACCCTGGGAAGACAGACAAGTGGCCAGGTGGTGGCTGCAAGTCAGCTGAAGGCTCCCTGCTTACTCAGAATTGGCATAGCCACTTCCCAAAACTGAATCACGTTTGTTGTCGGTTTGTTTTGGTTTTTTTATGATGCTTGTAGTCAGATTAAATTATCATAATTGTGTCTGTAAACTTGAATGTATGAGTACCAGTGTAAGGTCAAGGTGAGAACCCTATTATTTAGGAAATCTGAGCAAATACTGCACGGTAGGAAGGCAAAGACTTGTTATTAAATATGTTTTCTTCACTATTGTCCTACAATTTCTTTAGGTTGTTCACCAGTTCTAAGCAACTGACCTAAACACCTCAAAAGCCTAAATCTTACAGCACCCTCTAACATACCTACTAACCTTTCATTGGAGCTCTTCCCACATTAAATGCCTCAAGAAAATAATTTGCATCACTACTCTGAGTCATTCAGGTCAATGTGCTAGTCCCACTGTTTCAGTTGAGGAGGTCAATTGGCACTCAGAAAAATCTACTACCCAGACCAGACCTGTGTGTGAGCCCTGCCTTGCCGTGGTTATTCCTTTGTGTTGGGTGATTTGGAGGAAGAAAATTTGCAAAAGGCTCTGCATGTCTTTGCTCTGCTACAAAGTTGATTTCTCTAATATTAAATTTGTGGGTTCCAGAGCCATTCAATTAAGGCCAGTTTCCTCCTGCAGATCTTCACTGTACCTAACCTAGCAGGAAAGGAGGCTGACCAATGCCAAGATGATCTTTTACTTATTATTGCTCATTTGTATCGAAGCAGTGCCAAAGAACCTTCATCCAGAATCAGGACCCTGCATTGGGCTGTTCATGGGGAGGAGCTGGAGATGAAATTAAGTTGTTAACAATTATGCCAATTACTCTGCCACCGGAGTTATCAGACCATATCACCAGCATTTTCCTCAGTACTCTGCACACCGGTTTTCAGTATTTGATAGTCTGGACATGCAGTGTGCCTGGGCTACTGATTGTGGGCTGTGCCTATGAAAAATGGTATTCTTTGTGTGCTTGTACACAGTGGGCTGAACAACAAAATTACACTCAAATAAACAAAAAAAAAAATCATATTGTACTTTCAGGCATTTGTATATGGGTAAATACATACATGATCCCTGTGATGATGCCTAAAGGTACTATTGTAATTTTTTTTCACTTACTTTCTTTCACCATTCTAAGTAATGTTCAATACTTGGGTGTGGAACTAGTTCTCTAAATGCCTCACGCTCAAAGCCATGCAAGAATTTGCTGGGAGAACAAGAAATTTAACCTACAACTCCTATATCCAAAGCTTGTATGCTGAACTCTGTGGATGGGTTCACCTCCTTTGTATGGATTTACACTTTTAACTGAGCACTGAGCCAAACTGCTGGAAAGTCAGAAAGACTTAAATAAAACAGTGGAAAGGTAGGACTGCAAAAATATTCTCTGTTTAAGGACATTGCCAGTGCAGGAAATATAGGAAGTATGGTGGAGTGGTAAGGCAAGAAAATAATTGAAAGAAAAAATCACACATCGAAAAGACCTGAAAGAAGGTAGAGAACTTAAACTTCAGTATTGAAGGGGATAAAGCAGACCTGAAAATTGGAACGCAGTATTCTCCCGACTGTATGTGTGGAATCAAAGAATAACAAGTTCCTTGGCTCTTCAAAAGTCACTACTAATACATTAGCAAGACTTTGAAGGTCTTTTCAGTTACAGCTTCCTCAAATGCTCACCTCAGTTCTGCAAACGTGATATGCAGTGTGACAGCATTTAATTGCCCAAACACCAAAAAATAATCCTACTTTCAAAACCTGCACCTTTTTTTTACCTTAGTCTACATTCAGTACTTTTTCAGTCTGAGCTCATGTCCAGCACTACCAATGTTGAAAGCTGGCATTCAGTGTAATGCCAGCAACTCTTCCTCTAAAACCTTCATCAGTGATGATCCAGCCTGAGCAGTGAGTAAAAGAAACCCTGAAGCTAAAAAGCTAAAAAAACATAATCCCACCTTGATCATGGTAAGATATGATATATGATAAGATATATGATAAGATACATGATAAGATACATGATCTATGATATGATGGTGCACAGTAGCAAGAACTGTATTTGTAAATCCAGGAGCTGCCTTCTAGTTCTTCCAACTATAGCCTGAAATGCCATAATTACTCAATTTTTAATCTACTTAATCCATGCATTTAATTTTAATCTATTTAACTGTTGTAGTACTGCATGTATATAATTTCACTTTCTTAATCAAAATATCCAGTGGCAGAGAAGATCTTCCTAAAATCCAAGTATCAGGTGACTTAAAATGTTGATCTTCTAAGACTGTCAGTTTGTCATGTCATGTAACTGAATTCAATTACACAACTTAATTTTTTAACAGTTTTTCACCATTTTTCTTTCATGACTGTGGAGAGTTTCATTATTCTGCCTCAGGCTGACATTGGACTGAAATTCCACAGGTCTGAGATTCCTCAGGTCATTCATCTTAGTTTTTTACCTAACTTCATATTAATTTTCTTCAAATTATGTATCTGGAATCTTCTTACATATCCGTAACTTAAAAAAAAATGTCCATACCTTTTTGATAGATTTTTGTTTTTTAAGCATCTCAGCTATGAGTTACTGAAGTTCAATTATTATAGAATATGTGGTTCCAGCAGCTGTTAGATATAAAATCCTTGTCTGAAAAAAGTATCACCATGAATACTTCTTTTTTTTTTCTGCTGTGAATTTCACCTGGTTTTGGTAAAGAAAGAGAAAAAACATTGCCTCTTTTTTAATTCTTCCATGCATGAAATATTTTTTCTTAATTCTTATCTTAATTCTAATGGCCATAAATTGTAATATTGGCATTATCATTTTCCTTATGAAATCTCTGTAACTTCTAGCCACTAATTCCTAGTTACCAATATTGCCCTTTTTTGCCCCCTTGTTTTCTTCCAGTTTCTTCCACTTCACCAAGTAGTTGTTTTAAATTTCTTTTCTATTATTTGTTTTCAGCATAAAGCTATCCAATTCTCATTAAGGAAAACAGTGGCCATTTTTGTACCCTGGGACTGCTCACCAGAGAAAGAGATAACAAGAGTTAAAAGAGAATGGTGAGTAAAATTCTTAGCAATTCCATACATAACAAATTTTGTTTAAAATGTTAAAAAAAATCTATTTATGGCAGTGAAATTACTGGGTTAAAATGCCGATAATGAGAACTCCTGGGATCTGGCCTTGCTTCTCATTAAGAGTCTGTGTGCCTGCTTGTGTGCATGTCCTAAGGAAGGTGTGTGGGTACATGTGTGGGACTTAAAAATACGCTGCAGACAGTCATTATGCAGACTTTCTCATATCTCACCAACCATCCACTCTGGCCCATGAGTCACTGATTGAGCAACGGTGTCCTGAAGGTGACTTGGTGTCCTGTTGTGAGGGACAGCCACTGCTCCAGTCGAGCTTTTATGCATCAGGATGGCAGTCTATGAATATTTGCAAGGTTTTTTTTGTAGCTGAACATCAGTTAAGGAATATTTAGAGCTGGTTTTGCATGTCTTCTGCCCATTGAGATGTTACCTGAGCTCAGCATTCAACAGCCTCTTGCCAGCAGCACTGGGTAGGCTGAGATCACATTCACAAACAAGTCGTTCCAGTTCCTCTTGTTCAGCTCTACGCCTCCTGAATGCCCAGTGAAAGAATTTTCAAATTGCATGCTGCCTGAACTCTTTTTTCATAGTTTTTTAACCTCTTTGCAATCTTTTTGTCATTAACATAGACTGACACAGAAAGGCTTCCCACTAAAAAATTTATCTTCTACCCAAACTACAGCTCTCTTAATTACAGAATATATCAACATTCCACAAATAATAAAATTTCTGCTGCTTCTTTTATTTCCCTGGCCACATGTTCATTTCTATTTTCTGCCTTCAAAGAAAGATCCTTCAAAGGAAATTACTGATCACATTTATGTGGCAACAACCTCCTGCATTTCCTTAAATCATTATGTGCCTTTCAGGTTTTAGGTCTGAAAAGAAATTCTACTATCCTCCCTGCTGTAGTGTTCCTGACATGGGCTGTACATCTCCTGGATATGAGGGCTGTCCATTCAATATTAAGAAATCCCATGGAGCTCCCCAATTCATTTGATGAGCCACATCAGCTGTGATTTTCCTGCACTGTCATCAGGTTCTCATCATAATGGTGGGCACCTTGACAGACATTCCAGCTGAATGGAGCTGCTCCTTCTGGCTAACAGTTGGGACCTCTTTGTTCCTGTCCTTCACCAGCTGCTTAGAATAACTCCTGATCCTTTTCTCTCCTATTTTACTGCCAGAATTCCTCTCTGCTTTCCACTCTCCTCAAGCAGATAGTTTTCCTCTCTGTTAACAACATCAGTGGATAAATTAGGCTTAGGATCAGAACTGTATTTCTAAGGAAATTTCGTGGTTCCTCTCAGCTCTGCACTTTGCAGCTCCTGCTCACTGCTGAGATATTCATGCTCTCTCCTCTGCCCTAACACACAAACAAAATAAGCTGTTACCAAACAGGGACTTCAGAGTTTATTAGAGAGTGCTCTGACCTATCCCGTTTGGGTTTGTTAGGAAACCATGTCATTACAGCCAAGTAATCCCACTTCCACTGAAAACAGGCACAGAGGTGGATCACACATTCCTCCTGTCTGACATGTGTCACACAAGCTTCAAGGACAAATTTTGTAAAATTCCCAATTGTTTCTTCTTTGTTTCTGAAAGCATTTTGTAGTGTCAAGGGCCTTTGGAGTGTTGTTTCTGGCTTTGTCACATCTGTAAAAATATCCCTTGGAGAGTGCTATACACATAGTGACATTGTAACTACTGAATTTACCTTTTTTTCTTAATATTTCTAATGAGCTATCCCAGTGGCCAGGGGTGAAAACTCAAATTTTTTTGTTTAAAAGAAAAGCGGTGTGTTGGAAATGGGCGGTGGGTGCCATAGGAATCACCTAAAAGAAGAAGAAATTGAGAACAGTGAAGGAGGTAAATGAGAGGGCAGGGGGTGAAATTAATTAATGCAAGTCCTGCCATGGAAAAGACAAGTAAGGAAAGTGTAGAGGAAAGGAATCTGATCAAAGTTTTTCTTGCAGTGAGGGGCCTAAGCTGCCAAGTGTGAAGATTTCAACAAGTTACACGTACCACTGTGCTTGTTGTACCACACCTCTCCCCTATCCCATCACAGCTACAAAAAAAGTCAGACCCTGTGATCTGATTGACTCCATCAGCAATCTGCATGCAGTGTTGTCTGTGCAAGAAATGCAATGAACAGCAAAACTGCGTGGTGGGGAAGGATCACTTCCCGCATGCTGCTGGGAACACTCCTCCTGGAGCAGCCCAGGATGCTACTGGCTGTGGGGCAAATTGCTGTTTTATGGTTATTTGGTGTCTGCCCCGACCCTTAGGCCTCTTTCTGGCTGATGGGTCCCCTCTGTGCACAGACCAATGTGTGAGGTTACTCCTCTTCAGGTGCAGGTCTTTGCTTTCTCTTTGTATTACGTTCTTTTAAAAGGACAAATCACTCAAAATAAAATGCTTAACCTGTGTATTCAATTTGCTTTAGGTAGTTGGAATGTGGATTGTTGCATTTTATCTCCTTGGCACAGCAGCAGGTGAGCAATTGTATCTTTAAAAACTACCACTAGAAGGTGAATTCAGATGAGGTGGTACATAGGAGACGATGACTGTTATTTTCCTTTATGTTGACATTGTAGTATGATTTGTGGGTCATTGTTGGGCAATGTCAATTACTGTGCATGGAGCTAATGCTAAAAGGCTCTGCTGTGTTTAAAATTTATTATTAAGAGCACAAGAGACATAGCTCTGTGCTGAAAATCCACAGAGAAATTCAGAGTCACGTGTCCTACTTCTATCAAGGCAATGCAAGATCTGTCTTTACATTACTGCTCTATACAAAGAACTGACCAGCAACAGGGTGCTCAGCACAACAATGCTAAAACATAAAAGTTGAGTGTAAGTGAGCACAAGACCCATTTGATCTAGAATAACTATATTGAAGAAAATGATCGTAACATTTGTTGTACAAGGTTACCTTCATTCCCATGACAGAGACACAATGCTTTGGAGCAGAAAGCACGCAGGAGCAATTCTAACAAGCATTTCTTACAAGGCTGTTTTAAAAAAGAAACTGAACTAATCCTTTACAAGCCTGGAAAGTGGTGTCAAAACAGTGTGGGGGTCTTTGCTTGGTTTATCCTCAAATTATTTAGCTCTGGTTGTGTTCCCAATTCAGGCAATGCACATAAAGGACAGACAAATTACCTTCAAAAAATTAATTTCAAATTCAATCATAAAATTAAATCCTTATTTTTTTGCTCTTCAAACTGCTGTAGTCTCAAATGCATCATCAAGCATAAGAGAATCATATATAGAAACAAGCTGTTTCTCCTGCTCTAGGTAAAGAAGTTTGCTACCACAGGCTTGGCTGTTTTACAGATGACCCACCCTGGTCTGGGGTACCAGGGAGGCTTCTGACAGGTTTGCCTGATTCTCCAGAAGAGATGAACATCAGCTTCTCTCTCTACACCAGGGAAACAGGAAATAACACACAGGTGACATTTATTTTTAACATCAAAAGCTGACTGAACCCAAAAATGTTTGTTACAAAGTCTGTGTCAGTCACCACACATAGGCAAAAAGTCAGAATGAGAAGATAGTTCGAAGGTACAGTAATGAATGTACTTTGGGGTAAAGCCCAAAAAAATTGTTATGAATGAACAGTAGGGCACAAAAAAATTACTAGTATTTTTCTGAACGAGGATATAGGTTATGGCACCTTTTGCATGTATTTAAGTCTCTGAAGAAGGTTGAAGCAGGTAGGATACACTCAGCAGCACGTTGCTCAGCACTTCTGTTGTTGATAAAATAAATCAAAATACAGCTTGAACTACTTCCCATTAAGCCTCAGCATATCTATGATCTAGGCCACAGCCCTTCCACACCCAAACTCCCTGAGCTCACATCACAGCCCCTGAAAACAATACAGACAGATAACATTCTCAAGCAAAAATAGATAATGAGTTGCTTGCAGCAATGTGTGAAGATCAGCTTCACCCCTGCTGCATGCATGAAGTCCTTCCAGCCTTTCTGGAGTGGCTAATGAGAAAAACAGGCTGCAGCTTAGAAGAAGAGCAGCACATTGAAGCCAAAGGTCAGGTCAGTAAAAGGACAAGCTGGAGAGGGAATTGTGGAGCTGGTGGGCTGCTCCCTGGAGAAACTCATCATCTCAGGCTAAGAGACATGCCGTGACAATGTGGCACCTTTAGGCAGCAAAAACCACAAGGCCACAACTTTGGAAGCCACAGTGGAACTGAGGAAGAAGAGATAGAGGAGTCCCTGGGTTCCAAAAACCACAGACTTTATCCTTTCAGAGTAGAATCCCTTTAGTCCTAAGGGTATGACCTAGCTGACTTTTTTAAATGTTTGAAAGTATGAATAGATAAAACCTTTTTTTTTTTTAACATACAGGTGATCTCGGCGATAAACTCCTCGACCATCCAAAAGTCACGTTTTTCCTCACATAGGAAAACCTCCTTCATCATTCATGGATTTGGCAGCACTGGAAAAACAGGCTGGGTGGTAGAAATGTGCTTGGTATGAGAGAGTATCCTCTGGTTCCCATCAGCTCTGTCAGTATCCTTTAGGTGTTAATATTCACCATCCATTTTACAGTTCATTAGGCAGTAGAAGACGCAAGCCAAGAATTAAATTCTACAAAAGTCAAAATGTTTCTCCTCAGGAAGATGCAGCATAGTCGAGGCTCCTTGGTCATCTCTGACATTGTTTTTCTCTAGACTTTCCATTCCCAAACCCTGCAGATCAACAAAAGCAATAACTGAGCAGAGCTGTCCCCAGCCTCTGCACCCATGTCCAGATATGGGATTAGACACCAATTCACTGCTGCTCCCATTAGCAGAACTGAACCTTCCTTCAGTCCAAAGGCACTCCTGCCTTGTAAAGATCAAGTTTCAGTCTATAAATACTACTCTGGTTCACCACTATTCAGTTCTTAGAGACCAACAAAACAACAAAACCCAAACAAACCAGCACAAGAGCACCACCAAACTTTTTGGGTTTTGTTTGATACAAAGTTCAGCGAAAAAAATGTTTCAGATATGAAATGCGGAAGCTCCCACAAAGCCAGCAGAGTGTACCTTGGCTCTGGCAGACAAGCAAGATCTGCTCTACTTGCTGCTGCTTCTGTGTTGGCAGGGAAAAGGCCAAGCTGGGAAAAGACACCACTGGATGAAAACTTTTAATCTGAAACATTAAATTTCTTTTTTTTTCAATTGAAAAGAAACAGCAATTCTTTCTGGCTCTCTACACTACAAATTGGTGGTCCCCGCAGGAGAGGAGAGAGTCCAGGATGCACTATTGTTTCACTTCTGTTTTCCTTGTCATTCACCTTTAGCTGTTTCTCGTGGATTAGTTTTGTTACCACTCCTTGTTCTATCTCAAACCTTAAGTGACCCATAGTCACAGAAAGCTGTAACTGCAGACTAACACATGATTCTTCCGCTGGAAAAATCACTGATCTCTGCAAGACTATGCCCAGTACTGAGATGACCAATGCTTCCTTTGCTGAGATAGAACTTTTCTGCTCTCCTCCAAGTTTTTTTCAAGTCTGACATCACTTTCACAGTTTTAAACCCAGCTGGTAAATAAGTCTACTTCCTACAATTCAGTTAAACTACCAACATCCCTCAAAGAAAGCCATACACTGCACATAATCTCTACTGTGCAGTTGTATGTCCTTTCAAAATTATTTCAAATATGTAAGGAAATGGTGTATAAAGTAAAATATTTTTATTACAGTTTTCATAATTGACATTTTTTGAGGATTGGCTTCTGTCTTGTAGGAAGATGCATGTTTCAGTGTGGTACAGGCTACAGTGAAGAGTCCCATTTAGTAAAGAACGAGAAACTTCATTATTATGTTGCCTTTTAATCCTTATTCCGATTTGAGTCTCTGATTGTTATTTTGTTTCTTTAAGTACTTGGCTTTGTGTGTTCCCACACCAGGTGTTACTGGAAGTGGAAAACATCAACTGCATTGCTGTGGATTGGAAAGAGGGAGCAAAAGGCACCTACGTCAGTGCAGTGAACAACATCCGCGTGCTGGGGGCCGAGGTTGCTTATTTCATAACAACTCTGCAGGTAAAAAACCCTCCTCTAGCACCTGCAATTCCTCAGCAGACCTAGTGGGGTTGTGGCACTGCTGCTTTGGGTTTGAACCTTGCCCAGTAGGGTCAGGCAGGGCTGTACTGTTGAGATCCAGCTAATTATACTAATTACCGGCCCTGTGAGGCCTTCTCACAGCCACAAAGGACACAGACGAAGCCGAGACTGAGAAGATGTGCCAATTAATTAGCGACCAGTAGGTGGCAACATTTCCATACGATGTAACGGGCAAGCCGGCATTCCATGTAAATGGGGCGAGGTCGGTGCTTGCCAGGGTTTCCCAGCATTACACACACGTGCCAGAAGTGCATTAACATCTCATCTTAGAGCCACCGAGACGAGCAGTAGCTGCCTTAATTGACAATCCCACGTTTGCTGTCTACAGGCACAATAAACTGTCCAGTTGCCTTCTGGTCGTGAGCCTCACGTTCCCAAAGGCGTTCACATTTCCACCCAGAGTGCAGCGCTGCTCGGTTGCAAAGTCTGTGCATCAGCGTCTCCCACCCCTTTCAGAAAGACTCTCGAGTGCTTGGAGCAGCTGAAAACCAGAATCTTGCCTGGCACTGGACTTGATGCTGGTTGGAGTTGCTGATCTTAAAGTGCAGCAAGAGGCATTTCAGAGCCCACGAGGCAAAGTGCCAACTTTGCCAGCACCTGAGGATCAAAGAACACTTTCCCAGATTCTGCTGGGGTACAGTCTACTGTTCCTTCCTAGGAAAATCATTCCTAGACTCACACATTTGGCTTCTGGGTCTTTCTCCTGTATGTATAAATATCAGGTCATTTGAAGATGGGTTCGGTTTCTCATTTACTATCTCTGTTACTGCCTCATTTGCAGTCCAGGGCACCCTTTCTTCCCTTAAAAAAAATGTATAAATGATGCTTAGACTTCCTTTTCTTTTCCCTAATTTACAAACTTCTGGAGTTTGACTGTAGGAAAGGTTAAGCTGCATTGTAAATGGAAGCACTGCGGTAAAATGTTTTCAGAGGAATTTGCCATCTAACAGTAAAGGCACACAGACCCATTCTCCAGATCTGCTTTGGTTTTGGCACACGTATTGCAAAACCTAATGTAAAAACTCAAGCAATTAGCAACCTTGTTGGTTTTGGTTGCTACAGAACCCAATGAAATGTGTCTCCTTTATCTCCCTTTCCACCTTCAGTGCAAGCGAAATATCTCAGCAGTGCAGGTCTTGTACAGGCGAGACCTGGCAGAGGAGAATGGATGTCACCCCACCTGAGCTTGGCAGTGAAAATCTTATTCATGATATGATCACATATTCTAAATAGACATGGAGAATAGATATGTGACAAAAAAAGGGCTACAAAGTAGAATAAACAAAGAAAAAAATAAGATCATTTTTCTGGAAGATGGCATTAGGTATTGATCCAGATGGGAAAGACGGTTCACATTTTGTCACCCAGGATAATGGAATACAGCAAGCATATGCCAACCCTACAACAGTGAATCCTCCAGAACTATGCATGTAAAATTCCAGATGGGATCATTTTTCTGTCAATTCTTAGTGTAATTTAAACAGCAATTAACTCAAGGAACTCACACCCTGTTTGCTATGCAGAAAGTCGTCTAAGATGTTCCCAGAGGCCCATAATGTCAGACCTTCTCTTTCCTCGTTATTCAAAGCCTGTGTTCTTATCTCCTACCACCACCACTTTAATGATCAGAAAATGTTCGGGTACTCCCCTTACGAAATCCATTTAATTGGCCACAGTCTGGGAGCACACACTGCAGGAGAGGCGGGAAGAAGGATCCGAGGCATCAGACGGATAACAGGTAGGCTGCTCACCCTAATGCAGAGCTAACAGCATGTGTTTAAAGGAAAAAACCTTGCAACATGCTGGTCTGTAGACTGGAATTAAATTATTGGCAGTGCTGGAGATACCTGTCATGAGAGCAGGCAAAATTTATGCTTCTCTTTAGGGTAATTACTACATCTTCTTTCTCTACTTAGGTTAAGAACTCTTTAGTGGAAGGACAAGCATAGCTGACATGTTTGTAACATCACCATCATTCACTGGGTTACATCAAGCCCCACACAAAGACAAGGGAACAAGAACCCTTAGTTTTCCCTATTTGTAAACGTTTACAGGCCAGTAATAAGCTCAGAGATAATGAAATGCCTCCTCCAAAGTAATAATACGCCATTATTATATAATCTACTGAAAAAATGTTCTACTTATGTTGGAATAAGTCTTCAGAAAGGTTCACAAAACCATACCATTGCATACTTTTTACAGTTTATCTTGGAATTCACATCATTATTGGGCTTGCCTTTCACAAAACTAAACATCTGATGTCATAAGTTGGCAAAACACACATTAACAAATGCAATAATTCTCTCCTCCCTCAACCAATAAATGTGGGGGTTTTTTTAGGTTTAGACCCTGCTGGGCCCTATTTTGAAGGTACTCCTCCTGAAGTGAGACTGGATCCTTCGGATGCAAACTTTGTTGATGTTATTCACAGCAATGCTGCTCACTTTCCTGCAGCAGGTAAGTGCTCCAGTGCCAGCAGGTACCTGCAGGGATGGGCATGGCACCAAAGCACTGACAGCTTCCCGTGCATGTCCCAGGGCTTGGAATGTATAACACCACTGGGCACCTGGACTTTTACCCAAACGGAGGAACTGTGATGCCTGGTTGCGCTGATTTAATTCCAGAGACGAAACAAAGTGATTTTGAAGCCATCATTGCAGGTAAACATACAATTCCAGCTTGCACCATACTTTATTTTTGTTCAATTCTGAAACATGAACAGTGAAAATTGCCATCAGTTTGGGAGAAAACAGGAAAACAAAACTGCCTTTTGCCTGTTTACTCCTAAGTTAAAAAGGAAGTAAGAAACAATAAAATCTGGAACAGAACAGTGACCCACAGAGAATACTCTGGGGAGAGGAGGTGTCATACATGCCTAAGATTTGTTTCTGTAATTTGAAATTGGATGCAAATCCCAAAAAGGCAGGAAACAGGGAGTCTGCAGGTCTAACAAGCCCAGCAGGAGACTTTCCAGGCTGAGATAGGCCAAATCAGCAACATGACAGCACCACCTCTGGTTTCTCGCAGATGCTGTAAAGAGCACCCTTCTAAGGCATGAATTAGTTAAAAGCACTCAGGTGTTTCTAAAGACTGTACATGCTGCACCTCTGAACCTGAAACTTGTCTCTTTTCAGAGATTTTGGACAGTTTGATGGGTTCTCCATGCTCTGTTAAGCCCTTAAAAACTGTAATGAATGTCATCTTGCTGTGACATCTCACGTGTGTGTGTGTATATATATATATATATGTATGTATATGTATGTATGTATGACTGTCTTCTTAAAAGGGAGTATTACATCATAGCAGACCAATGCATCTCACTTGAAATCTTGTGGTAATGGTACACCGTTCTCCACATAATACACAAACAAAACAGCAACTTCTCCTGCAACTCGAAATTCAGACCAAAGAGAAATTATTACAAGCCCATGCTGCTGTTCTGTTCTGTGTCTCAGCTGTTTCCACGTTGAGACAAGTGCAACTCTTGTAGAGGATAACAGGAGGTTATTTCACCAAAGCTCACAAACCTCTTTCCAACAGATGCTACAATCTTTGGGGGGTGCCACCACTCACGCAGCCACGAGTTTTATTTTGCAAGCATCCTCTATCCCACCGGATTCCTGGCATATCCCTGTGACTCTTACAAATCCTTTGAGGAAGTAAGTATTTCAGCCCAGGAAAGGGGTGAGGTGTAAAGAGGATAGTCCAGGTCTCTGCAGCGGGTAGCACGTGGATGCTGGTGGCTGAGGTCCCATGGTGTGGCTGGGTAGGAGGAAGCACAGCACACAGCAGATCCCATCAACTATTCCACGCTGGAAAAGGAATCCTGAAGCATAAATGATGTCACCAAAATAGTGGGGGGAAAAAAAATGAAAGCTCGTGGAATTCTCACCCCAAACCTTTACGCGAAGGGAACATAAGTTAAATCTATCACTGATTCCTACACTTAGAGCCTCCAGAATCCTTGACTGGTCTCTAATTCACACTGGGCACCGATTAGAGCACCTAAATACATGCACTTATGAATGATGCTCCTTTCAGTTTCCCCCATTTGTGAATGCAGGCAAGTTCCCTTCCACTAGGAGGGTAAAACTGGCCTATATTTTGCACTAGAATCTAACTGAAAAATATTTGAACTAGCAAGTTTCAGACTATTATGCACAGGTATCCAACCTACTCATTCTGCATCCTCTTGGGTGCAGGAGCCATTATCTAAAACAAGTTTATCAGGTTTTGGTGTTAAGTTATAAAAACATACAGCACTGTCACAGCTTTGCAAGATCAGAACAGAATCTTGAGCCTTAATTTCATCATGGCTAGCATGAAAAAAAAATATTCCTCATTAACTGATGCTCTCACTTTCCCTAGGGACACTGTTTCCCATGTCCACTGCAGGAATGTCCGATGATGGGGCACTATGCTGACAGATTCGCAGAAAAATCGAAGAGGGAAAACCAAAAGTATTTTTTAAATACAGCAGCAGATGAACCTTTTGCTTGTAAGTGGAGAATACCTAACAGCTGTGACAGAAAATACTACATTTTCAAAATTCATGCTCACCAGTGGTAACCTGGATTTATTTTTGCTTTTATTTATGCAGCTTGGAGACAAAAAGTATTTATCAAACTGTCTGGTGTAAAGAAAACGAGGGGAGACATAAACCTGGTTTTCTATGACACACTTGGGCATGCAAAAGAATATGAAATTGCCAAGTAAGTTAAATTAATATTTCCCTATAGCATTTAATGCTGCTAACATTAATCTACACATTTTCCACATATTTAAGCAGCGTGAACACTAATCCTGCATTGCAAATATTCTGCTTAGCAGCAGATATGAAAGAAGTTACTGCACAAGTAAGAGCCATGGGGGCAGATGGGTGGTTGTAAAAAGGAAATGGAAGCTACTTCCATTTCCATAAGTTCTGTATTTCTGAGCTCCAGGTGAGTGATCCCTGCCCACCTGGGCTCTGGGGACAGCCCCAGTCTCACTCTTGTCATGTCCCCATGGCCCCCTGTAAAGTGCTCAGTGATTGTTTTCATCCTCTCCTTGTTCAGAGCCCGGGTCCAGTGACCTGTGCTCTTACAAAGAACAGCAAAAATGCAAATTTCTGTTGTAAAAAAGGGAAAACCTGAAAAATTTTGGAGAATGTGATTTATTTCAGTGATCTCTGAACTTTTAAACCTAATATTTCCGTGTTCATTCTATTCACAGTGGAGACCTCTCTCAGGACGAAGTTTACACAAAATACCTTGATGTTGAAATCAACCCCAAAAATACTACAAAAATTGAATTTCTCTGGAATAAAGCCATATTCTCTCTGCTCTGGGCAAGACTGGGAGCAGAAACAGTCAATATAATACATGGAGCAGATGGGCATAGGTAAGTATATCCCATTTAGAGGTCAGAAGGCAAATGAAAAAACCCTGTGAGAAAAGATGGGAAAATGGTCTTAAATTAAACACATGGTTTGTAATTAACAATGTGAATTTCAAAAAGGACGAGGACAAGTACTGCACTTTGGACAGAAAATCAGATGTTGACTACACACCAGGGAATAGCTCTCTGGAGAAGAGTATGACAGTGAATAATTTGAAATGTATTGCTTTTCCACAGCAAAACAATTACAAACCAAGACAAAGCCTATTAAACCTCAAATTCTACAGCTGGTCCCCAAAAGAAGGAAATTCACCTTGTTACTGTTAACATGCAGATGCTAATAATCTTTGCAGCAGGCTTTTAGGAAGCCTTAAGTGGGATTATGGGTTGGACTAACAACCCTCAAGGCAACAGCTGACACCCTTTCATTGCTCATTGGGTGAGAAGAGATAAATCTTGATTCAAGCATTTTTTTCTTCCCAGGTCAACTTTTTGTGGCCATGGAACTGTGGCATATGGAGTTCCTCAGTTACTTACACCTTGCTAGAGGTCACCAAGGTCTGTGCAACCAGCTGAGTAAACCCTCAGTTTTGTGCATGGAAATCTTGGCACACAGGGCAATTAAAGCAAACTTGAAAAAAATAAAATGGTTGCTCCCTTTGGTTTTTTTTCAGTTCTTTGCAAACACACTTGTCAATGTTTTTCGTGTTTGAGCCACGTTTATTGTGCTTGCAACGACGGAGCAACCAGAAATGATGCGTGCTAAAATCCTTTTATGACACTGCACAGTCTCACCCTGCCTGTTCCTCAAGGCAAGAACTGAGTCCCACCACACCGAGAGATAGAAAATCTGGGATGTTATCTAACACTCAAGGCAACACATGTCCTCAGAACACCCCTGCAGCTGAGAAGGGCCCCAAACACCTTTCTGCAGCCTGTGCTGCCGCTCAGAGCTTTCTGGCCCCCCACAAGAGCACTGCTCTCAGAAGTCACTCTGGGATGGGGCAGGAGAAGCACAAGACCAGGTTATTCCTGCAGCAGGTGAGCATAGCCCTTTGTACCTGCACCTACTTGGAAAACGCAGATAAAGCAAACCTCAAGCACTCCCCACTTTGGAAGGAACTAAACACTGAATCCCAGCTCCTGGCTACAGTTTAATTTCCAACAAGAACCTCTGCAGTGATCACTGACAATCCTGGAAAGAAACTCTGAGTAACCAGGCTTTGCAAAACCTGGGGTTGACCATTTCACAATGAAATGAACACTACTGCTCTGCAAAGCATGGCATGAGCGAGCCTCCTGCAGCTGTAAGAGACCAAAGGCAGTGGATATTTTTCTAAGTATAAAATCCAAACTCTGAGCTAATGAATAGGAAGAAAGAGTTAATAATTTATTCACTGCCATTTCCCCATGTTTGATAAAAGACACTTGGGCAGATAAACTTCTAAGACATAGGGGTAGAAATACCATAGGAACACATTTATGAGTATAAACTTTGGAATGAGGTTTTTTTTTTAGGAAAAACCCCAACCCTGTTGTATCCTTGAATAAACACAAGCCTGTAAAAAATTAAAAGCATAATTAAATGCAAATCTGAGGTTCAGCCAGAGAGACCTGCAGTTCTGAGTCCTGCAAGTCTCCTGGGGACTTGACACGTGGCAAGGAAAATGTGAACAATGCTGGGAAGCTCCACAGTGTCCCAGGAGAGAGCCACAGCATCCTGCAACACCAGAAATCCAGTCCTCTCCTCTGCCTGCTTCCTATTCCAGACTACACCTTCTTCAGCATTGCAGAAACATAGCTGTGCCTTAATTTGTCACTTTTTTTAAAAATCAAAACCCATCCTTCTCCCAAAGCCCCAACTGTGAGGCCACAAGGAGCAGAGCAGCTCCTCCAGGCACAGAGCAGCCTGCATCCTTCTGAGGGACCTGCATCCCAGCCCTGATCAGCCTTCCCAAAGGAGAAACAAGCAGCTGAAATCCAACTGACCGTGGCCTAAGGAATTGTCCATTTATTCTGTCTGACCCGTGTTATTACAGTGTTGAAAAAGAGCAGCAGACCAACTGATAAAATCCTAACTCAAATCTTTTCCACCAGCTCTTACATTGAATGGGAAAGACTCTTCCCCCCTCGTTTTGAACAAGTGTTAAAACTTGTCAGTGCACTGGGGCATGTACTGATTCCACTGATACAAACCTATTTACACACCAAAATCCCACTCCAGCTGAAGACAGGAGCACTGAGCTCTAAATCCGTATCTAAGGTGGTATCTTAATAAAAAAACCAAAATGTAGCTACTGTTTAAAGAAATAAACTCCATTAGCACAGATGATAGCAGTGGAACACCTGGTATCCATTTGGTCATTCCCAGAGGTGGAGATTAGGGAACATCAACTCTGCAAACATACAAGGCCATAAAGCAGAGCCAAGCTGACAAAGCTCTATAAGTGGAGTCAGCTCAGGTCTCATTTCTTCTTGAGTTCACTTACAGCCTTCTCCTAGAGATAAACAGGTCCAGGGGGTTCCCAGGCCTAGTCCTGTGGCTTTGCACAGGCTGTTTTTCACCTTTTAGTTGATGTTTCTACTAGAACAATCTACAGAGCTTTGCAGTATTCCAGCCATATCCCAGTGTCTGGAGGAATTTTGTATGGTATTTGTATATATTTCCAGTGTGTTTGCTCTCAGTTCATCACCCAAAGACTTTTCTCAAAGCTGGGGTTACATGGGCAGTACAGAAAGGATGCCAAGGGTTACACAACTGTCCTTCTGTGTCTACTTATTTCAGCAAGGAAATTAAAGGGATACCAGGAAGTCAGACTCTTTCACTATGAAAAGAATAAACCAAGTCCACTGAGAGTTTTCCAAAAGGGATAAACCTACATCAGCAGACCCAGAAAACATAGGAGCATTTCACATCTGAAGTCACTTGAGTCAGGGCAAGGAAGGGCACTTTAAAATGTGGTTCCCTACTAACTCCCCCAGCAGAGCTCCTACACCCCAACTGTGCAACACTAAAAATTAAAGCCTTCCCAGCCAAGACAAGACACGCAGATCTATACAATTCTCTTTAATGTCCCACTCCTGATGAGTTGCTGCCTGGGAATTACCAGCCTCTGGAGCTCCAATCCTGTTGTGGGCTCCAGCTCACCTATTCGAGAAATCTACGTCCATGGATTTTGGAGCTATCAGAGAAACCAACCATTAAAGTTGTTTTCCAGCTTAGCTATAAACTATAATCTGAAATAAATATTCCTATCTTTCTAGGAATGTTTCCAAGGATAAAGCAGACTATAAAAAGTACATGCAAAGTTTACACATTAATGCCAGGAGCTTCAAGGCTGCATCGTAAGTAGGGGGGGTTTCCCTGTACCTGGTCAGGCCTGTGGCTTCTCACAGCACAGGTGTGTGAAGGGGAATGGTAGCTCATGTTCTCTAGACCTCATGCTAATTCTAAAGTAGCTCCTATACCTCTGATTAGAAGTGCAGCCTCAACAGGGAAAAATCACCCTGGATTTAAGTTGTGCTTCAGTATATTTATGGCCCCCCAATCTCTCGTGGAGCAAGCAAACACAAAACTGACTCATAGCTGTCTGGCACACACAGCAGTCAGGGATACATCCTGCAGGAACAACAGGCACTCTGTTCACCTTGAGAATATTCAGCACCAGAGGGCTGAGTGTGCTAAACGAGTGGGTTAGCAAATCCTAGCTGCTTCTTTTTCTACTGTTCCAGATGCTTGGAATTTGGATTCTTGCCCTGTTTCTGCTCAGCACAGCACAAGGTAAGCATAGAGAATTAGTGTTTGTATTGCCTTTCTATGCTGCTGTACTTTCCACCTATTTTCTAGGTATTATTTCTACACCCTGCTGCCTTAAACATTCCTGATTGAGGTTAATGTGGTTTGCTTTCCCACACAAGGATGGTGAGATGAGAGGGTGCGTGTTATCTTTCTTCTCCACTCTGGGAATTCTACCCTAGGACTGAGCAAGAAAAGCTGATGTTTCCTATCTCAGGACAAAGATACTGCTCTACTAAATATAGGGAATTATTTCTTGTACTCTTCTTAGTGATGGAAATGGAGAAAAAGCCAGGGGCAGGGGGTGGAGGCAGTCTAATGAGGGCATAGCTTTCTATTCAGCAGAAGACACTTGTGTGGTATAAGGCTCCTCATGTACAGTCAGCTGTTCAGCACGGCCTCAATTTACTGCTGATAATCTGCAATATTTTGTCCTGGCATTAGGAGAAACTCATCAGCTGTGTCTGCCTTGGGCAAAGCAGCAGCTGGGGGAAGATATCCAAGGTATTGCACAGGACAGCCCAGAGGAACTCCTCTGAAGACTTTGTTGATGAGCAATAGGGTGGCTTCTTTCCTCAGGGTAAACTGCAGCCTCTCAAGATCTGGGAAAGGGCAACTGCTGGTCTGGGCTGTCTGTAAACTGTGGGATTTTCAGGGAACCAAGAGACCCCCAGAGACGCCATGCTCTGAGTTCTGACTGTTCCACTTCTCTGCTTGTTCACATGTTATTGATCTGATCGTCACGCTACAGGCGAAGAAGTTTGCTTTGAAAGGCTTGGATGCTTCACGGATGATGTGCCATGGTCTGGGACTACGGAAAGGCCAGTCCATAAATTACCCTGGAAACCAGAGAGGATAGACATTCACTTCCTCCTGTACACAAGAGAAAACTCTGATGACTTTCAAGTAAGAACTGTTGTGGTTTAAACATTAGGGAATCGTGCAAAAATTGTAAATAAACACAGACTCCTGCTGTGTTCCTCAAAAGTGTTAAAAATGGCCAAACTTCCACTTTATTCAAAAGCCCACCTCTTCCAGCTCCTTGGCAGGGTTCCCACTGAGAACTACTGGGAAACGGAGCATTTTGGGATAATTTTTTTCAACAGATAGAATCAAAACACACTGAAGTCTTGTCTGCTCTAAGACAGGTGCCAAAGCTTGCTTTAAATGGAGGTACAGACCATAAGCTTTCATGTGAGCTCTTGCAGATAAGTTCAACATTGCATAACTTCTAAACACCTGCACAGATAACCATAGTTCAGGTCTTTGCAATTTTGAAAACCTATTTAAGAAAATTAGATTTTATAAAAGCAGATTTAAAGCTTTATTATCTACACTAATTTATTACTTTAAAATCCACATTATTGTAGGAAGTCTCTGCAGTTGACAAGTCAAGAATCAAGTACTCAAATTTTAACGCAAGCAGGACGACCAAATTTATTGTACATGGATTTGTAGACAATGGAGAAGAAAACTGGCTGTCAGACATGTGCAAGGTAGGTACCACAGGGACACCCTTAGTTTGCATGTATAAACACATTCACATAAATTGTCTGTTTTCTCTATTTCTAACCAATTTTTCTCATGGTATTTGTAGTGATAAGAAAGCAAAAAATAGGTCACATTTTGAGATTGTTACCAAACTGAATATGTAGCTTTGCACCTTGAAGAAAGGCATGAGGTAAAATGCATTCAGTTTTTCTCTTTAGTGAAGCGAGTGACGAGATTGGACTCAGTAAGTGCCCTTTTTCTTGGTAGAAAGAACACAAACCCTGGAGGAAGATACTGGTTAGGATCAGGGTGATCCCAGAAATACCTGCAGACTCATAGCTCCTGCATCCTATTTCTCCAGCCAAGAGACAGGTTTCCAGATGTGGAAGGTCTGTCAGAAAGGTCTGGGCTGCCACGTGGGTGCTGGAGGCTGAGCACACAGGCTGGCCATTACCAAAAGCAATAAAGATGTACAAATGTACATCCAAAGGGGACCTCAAGGGGAGCATTTCAAACAAAGCTTTCAATCTAGGACTTGCTATGAGCACTGAATGTAGTAAAGCACTCTGCTTCATTGATTTCTGTGCTAATTCCACAAATTATTTCTTAACCCTGTCCTTATGCAAAGTACAGTTCCAGCTTGTGGTTTTCTCAAGTCCTCCAAACATGTTTATATTGCAGCTGCAGCTAATGAAAGCCCCACGTCATACAGCACAGAGCAAAATACCAGTTGGTGGCACTTTGGGGATAAGGTTTTTCAACCATTAACACAACTACAATTTTTTAAAATTATGTATTCCTATTTTACTTATGAGAACACTATGAGTAACAATGTGAAACAAAAATCAAGATATTTCACATTTATTGCATCCCCATTGCCTGCTTCTCTTTGATACTAGAGCAAAAGAAAAATGATGGATGATTGCTGGATTTGCTAGTTAATAATTTGTTTAAAGAATCAGAAGCAGAATGATGTTTTTATAATTTTCTGTCTTACATTTTGCACTCTTAAATAGGGGTTTTTTTACTGCAGCTTCACAGTCAATGAGATAGCTCAAAATTTGCTTCAGCTTGTTCCTTAAATCCATTTGATCCATATTCCGGGATGTAGAGGCATGAGAAAAATCCTTAAATTCTCTATCATGGTAGCCTGTGTTTTATCACAATACTCTGGTTTATCTATATTTAGAAACAAGTTGGTCTCAGTGAATCTTTTCAATAAAAAGTGGAGCAAAGGGGATTGTGAATACATCAATCCTCCTATGTGTATCTCTTACTTGCTTTCCTTCCGATTAAGCAATAATCCTACCTGCATATTGATTTTTACCACTTCTGGCATGGTCACAGACACTTTTATTGCCCTTTTTGTTCCTTGTCAGTTGTTGCCATAAACTTTAGCTGCTAAAGCAAAATACTGTCAGCCAAACAATCCAGCTTAGCGGAGCACAGAAAAGCTTCTGATTCTGTGGCAAAGTGTCTGCCTGCCTATGCATATTTCCAAATAAAGCCATAAATCTGAAATGAACACCAAGAGTTTATGCACCCTCTTATGAAAACATATTCTCTTTCTTACAAATCTGCATCAGAAAACCACTCTTGACTTTTCCTAATTGAATTTGAGTTAAAGCAGTGCTTTTAAATCACTGAAGTGAATAGGTGCACAAGTAGAGCTCTTATTTAGTGCCTCATACCAAGTTTGATTGAAAATAAAAATTGAAAGTTTCACTGTTGATATTGTTCTCTCTTCTGTAAAAAATACTGCTCTGGGTACTTGAAATGAGTACTACATTACATATCACCCTATTTCAGCATTGTGTGATCACACAAACCCCTCTGAGCACACATCCATGCTACAGCTTTGGTTTTCAAAACATTCTCATGCCAGTTCACACAACACTCCGTAGCTGAGCCACATGGAGCAACATGAACCAATTCCACACTGTATTTACCGTGGTTTTTACTTTTGTTTTACAAAACAGAGGATGCTTACTGTGGAAGATGTGAACTGCATCTGCGTGAACTGGAAGAGAGGTGCAAGGTGTCAGTACACCCAGGCATCGAACAACGTCCGTGTCGTGGGGGCTGAAATCGCTTATTTTATAAATGTTCTCATGGTAAGAGTCTGCTGCTTCCTAAGCTATAGCTATAATGCTGATTTGAGAGAAATACAGCTCTGGAACTTTCACACATGTGGATGTAACCAGCAGAAAATATCGTCCTCTACTCCACGATCAGTTGTGCTGAAAACAAACCTTTTTTTTTAAAAGGAGAGGACTGTGTGATAACAGCAGGACCTGCCAGCTTAGGGAGAGGAAATTCTACAAGACATTCTCATAGTACAGCCAAAGAGTTACTCTGTAGTTGTTAACAAATGTGGTGTAAAATTTTAAATATGCAGGGATAATGGATATGGTAAACTGCTTTTTCATGGAGAGAGAACCTCCCAAAACCTACCAAAGAGCTCACAAGAACACCAGAGAACCAGCTGGCAGCACTGGCTGGGGACAAGCAGGACCCAGCAGCTGCCCCAGGGAAAGCCATGGTGGACAGAGCCCAAACCTACAGAGGTGCCACGTGCCCCCTTTTGCAGCCAGCTTCACACGGGAAGTGAAGCTTTGTTTGAAGCCTTCTCTTAATCTAATCGCTTTCAACACACATTTCCCATAAAAGGACTAAATAACTAAAACCAGAGAGTGTGCTGGGTCTAGCAGTGCTCTGACCCACCTCTCACTCTCCACATCTGCATTGCAGCTACTGAATTCCTGTCCAAAAAGGCTGAAGGCATCTCTCCTCTCATGCCCTCCCCAGCTGTGTGTGGTACTGAACCTGCCAGGTGTAACTAAGAGTTCCTGCTGGGCCAACTCTTGCAAGCCAGACAAGCATTCTGTGACTCTTAAGGATACAAAGCCTCTCATGACTCTTGACAGAGCTGTCTGGACTTGTAACAACCTCCAAGCGAGGGCAGCAGCTGAATAAGGAGGTTTGGAAAATCTCTGTTGAAGTTACAGAAGTAACTGGGAAACAGAGGCTGAAATCCTATAGGAGTTCCTGAGTCAGCAGGCAAATTAAACATACATTTTCACCCCCTTTTTAAGTCTTCCCTGTTGGTGATGCAGACATAGCAATGTTTATTTATTGCTGTTTTGTCAGGATGAATACAGCTACTCTCCAGCTGACGTTCACATCATTGGCCACAGCCTGGGAGCGCACGCTGCGGGTGAGGCCGGCCGGAGGTGCCCGGGCGTTGGAAGAATCACTGGTCAGTGACTGCAGCCACACTCACACTCAACAGCCACCAAACAAAACGCTGCTATTCACTTTCCCTTATGATTGCATCTGTGGGCTGCAGTGTAGTCAGGGGTAATTGGAATATTGTAGCACTCAGCCCCTTCACACAGTGCCCCAAGGAGCAGGGCTGTGGGAAGTGTGGGAAGAGGGTGATGATTGTTTTGTTTGCACATGTGTTACACTGCAAAGGGATTTTTCAACGTGTTCAGCATTTCCAGAGGTTAAAGCCGTGGGTTTGATCTCCTTATTCATCACACAGGCAACGCCAAGGGCATTGTGTATTAAGCAGAGTGGCCTTTCATGCATAAAAGACAATTTTGGATATTATTAACACAACCTTTTTCAATTGTTATTTTTCCTCAGGGATTTCAGGCTTGGTGAACCTTGAACTAATAGTCTACAAAATTCAGTTTAAAAGCAAACCCAAAATGTGCTGCCCAGGGACAAGAAGTATAAGGTAGCAAAAATTGTACCATTTGCAAGATTTTACAAGCACCTGAAATTGCTGCAGCAATTTGGGAAGCAAATTGATTCCATTTTCTGCTAGGTTCAAAAGCAAAGTTTGTTGCTTCAAAACTAGATGTTTTTCCCAAAATCTGACTGGAGCCAGAAGTAGACAGGCAGGTTTCAACACCTCCAAGCAGATGGGGTGCTATCAGCAGAAATTCCTCTTTGAGGACTCTCAAGCAAGGGACTCTAGAAACCACACAGATGGATCAGTTACTTGGGATGCAGACACAGTAACCTCAGTTTGAGCAATTTTATTGAAGAGAAGTTCAATTTAAAAAAAAAAAAGTTAATTCCAAGTGTTAGGATTCAATGTTGCTGTAAGTATGTAAAGCAGTAAAATTTAAAAGGCTCCCCACAGGTGACTTCCTGGGAGAAAAGCCACTTGGTAAGAGAGAGCACACATCCTCATTTTATTAATGCCTGTGTTACTTACATAAAAGGACCCATAGGCAGCTATGTATGTGATATTCATTATATGTAATCAATCAGTGCTATGTAAAATGATTCCACAGCTACATCTCTTTGTTTTTTATTTAATACATAACACTACTCTTTTTCTCTCAGGACTGGACCCTGCACAACCTTATTTCCAAGGCACTCCAACTGAAGTCAGACTGGATAAATCTGATGCAGATTTTGTTGATATTATCCACACAGACTCAGCTCCCACAATCCCCAACTTAGGTGAGTATGCAGCTCTACAGTACTGATAAGAATTATTTATGCCCTGTGGCACTTAAGTGTTCTGATTGTCCACCAAGGCTGGTGTGCTGTGCCACAGACAGAACAAATACACCACTTTAGTCACTAACAGCTCCTGTCCTAAAACACCCTGCACAGACAGACTTGAAACCAGCAGCTACAGGTATGAGACAACATTAATTTAAAACGTGCTTACCCCTGTTTCAAATGCTTCAGGTTTTGGCATAACCCCAGCTATAGGACACATTGACTTCTATCCGAATGGAGGAAAGCAGATGCCTGGGTGTGGGAAGAACCCTGTTTCTCAGATCGTAGATCTCGACGGCATCTGGGAAGGTTAGTGTGTTGTTTACATTACAAATTCAGGGGAAGGTCACTCCTCAAAGTGTAGCCACTTATCTTTCCTTAATTCAGGTGTTTTACATTAGCTTTTGGTGTATCCACCAGCAACGGCAGCTGCAGACTGCAGTGAAACTGTTAATAAGCTCAAAACACACCACTTTTCCAGAGCTTGTTAAAAAATAAACAAGACAAAGGGTTTGCCTCTGGAAAACGTGTTTCCTCCAAAGGATCTAATAGCAGAAACAAAAGTTGCTGGAGCTGTGCCAAAAAAATTTGAAGGGTCTGTAACAACACATTGCGTTTTGTGTCTAATTGCCCAGCGGCAGCACTGGTGGAATTGGGCAAAGATGTTCACAGCTACTCCTGTGAGAGTGTCTTTAGCTGAAATTCTTCTGAGATAGAGCAATTAATTCAATTCCTTGTTAAGTTACCGATTACAATCTGAGTTGCATTGAAGTGATGTCATTGTGTCTATTTTTAGGCAGCTAAAAAAAGATTGGCACGTAGTTGCTCAAATACACTGTTCTTTGTTGTTTTACGTGGTTCTAATAAAATCTCTAAATATCAGAGAATTCCCATGTGTCTTTCTAAAATTAAATTGCACATAAGATGAAAAAAAAAAAAAACGAAAAAACCTCCGAAGATTTCTGCTATGGGGATTTTTCAGTACATTATCTGAGCTCTTTCTTACACTACTGCAAACAATTTAACTCTGGGAATCCATTAACTGATTTGTGATAACTAGCCTTTTACTCCAGGTTTTATTCAGTACAGCTGGAGGCATTACTTTTTCATTCTCCCCCCCCTTTTTTTTTTGATAGAGTAAACTTGTTATCAATAATGGGGAATTAAAGCACAAAGAAATAACTGCGTTGTATATGGTCTTCTTTTTAACCTAAAGTCAGGAAAATACAGGAAACACAAAGGAAAATAATATATTCATTATTTTAATTTTAAGAGTCTCCCTTTCTTAAGCACCCCCCAAATAATAATAATTTTGTTTTGAAGCCCTCAGCTGGAGCAAATCAGCAGTGCCCTAGGAAGTTCACTGTTAAATACTTTTCATTTGGTTTTCTTTTGTTATGGTAATGAAACTGTTGCCTACAAAAGACCTGCTTCAGGCAGCTCTAGTTTCTATTGTTAAACTCGGTCAGATCGCTTGAATAAGTGTTTTTTGAGGGGCAGGGGCTGGGCTGAGCTGCACAGCCGGTCTCCACAACGCATTTCAAGTTTGCATTTTATACCTGTTGAGCCACTGACATTCCTTAGGGCATGAGTGCATCAGAAGCAAGTACGGTTCCAACCTCACGTTTGATACTCCAAGAATTGTGAGGAGGCTTTTGAGGAGGGATGATGCATCCCGATGCCATGGGTTTCTTTCCTTGAATGGTAACAGAAAAGCAGAACTAACCTGGGGGCATCTTTTCACAGGAACTCGGGACTTCGTGGCTTGCAATCACTTGCGGAGTTACAAGTATTACTCGGACAGCATCATCTACCCTGACGGGTTTTTAGGCTATCCTTGTGCTTCATATGAGCTTTTTCAATCAGTAGGTATTTCTCAGAGCTTCGAGATAGACCCTATTGAAAATAGTGGCCCTTACCTATGCATCTGAAATTCAATTTATTTATGCTAGCTTGCACCCAGTGAGTGCACCTGTAAGAGAAGTGTCAGACATCCTGCAGTGCCACAGCTTGTGCAGGTGGCATGGGTCGAGGTAGGAAAAGGCAATAACAGCAGGGACAGCCCTGGCTCTGTGCTGGTCTGGCAGCCCTGAGGCATTACTGTGGTCGGGGTGGCTTCCCCAGACCCCTCTGCTGCATCCAGGTGGGCTAGAGGTGAGGAGGAGAGATTGTCCCTGTAAGGGCCAAATGTCTTTATCAAAGAGCCCTCAGGTGAGCTTTCGAGCACAGCTTAAGTTCCTTATTTTTGAAGCAACAAGAAGTAAAATAACACCTGATAACCTGATGGGGTCAGTCCGTGATCAAAGCACTTTGGTGACTGAAGGTGGCCCCAGGGACAGAGCAGGGGTTTTTGGGCCAAGGTCAGGAAGCCCTTCCTTGTCCCACACCAGCAGACAGGGAGCTACAGTCTAGGAGCTGGCTCACTTCTGTGATCTTTCTCAAGTCATGGCAAGGGTTACTTGGAATTTGTTGCTGTGGTACAGGGCCAGTTAAGTGGGTATATTAAAAGTAAATCCTTTGACTAATTTTTTTTTTCTTTTCCTTGGCTGACTGGATAATGTTATTAATAGATATATTTGTTTTCACTAGGGAAAGTGTTTCCCATGCCCAGAAGAGGGATGCCCAAATATGGGTCACTACGCAGACAAATTCAAGGACAAAATTAAAAATGGTTTCCTGAAACTTTACCTGAATACTGGAGAGGCCAGGGATTTTCCTCGTGAGTTTTGAATGCTCCCATTGCTACACAATCCTTGTAAAAATTTTGTTTTCCTGTTGGGCAATTAACTTTAGCAGATGAACAGATCTCATCACAGTGCAAAGTCTCTTCAGTTCTTCAGGCTTTTTGCTCCTTTGCTCCGCCACTAATGCCAGTTTGGGGCCCTAAAGTACAAGAAAGTTGGTGACAAACTCTAGAGTCTAGTGGAGGTTACTGAGATGTTCAGTGGATTGCAAGGTGCAAGGAGAAGGGAGGAGAGACAATGCACAGAAGTTGCAGCAAGGGAGATTCTTATTTAACAGTATGAAAATCACAGTCACAAAGGTGGTTAAATGCAGGAAGAGGGGCCCAGAGAAGTTGGGAAATCTCCATCATTGGAGATGCCAAAAACTCCGTTTGACAAAGGCCCAGAACAGGCTGGTCACAGCTGGCCTGGTTTCAGAACTGGATGGACAAGACAACCTCCTTTACAACCTCAGTTATCCTGAACGCCAGCTCTCACAACACAGTGCTTAGGTGGCCTTTGTGAACACAAATCAGAATCTTTTTGAACTCCTTTTGCTAATTGCAAACTAAAAGGAAGTTCCCACCCACAAAAATTATTTTCCTGGAGTTTCAGAATTTTTTCGTGCTGCTTAGATTCTGTATGTATCCTTATTTATCCCTAACACCCCCCTAATTCCAGCTTCACTGCGTATGAAAACCTTCATGGTCAAAATGCTGCTATTTATGTCCTGTTTACCATGGCATGGACTAGTTTTCCCTTTTTTCTCTCCCAGAAAGTAACACAAATGTCTTCCATTTCTCATGTTGATCTCATTAGGACATGACAGATTTGACTCACTTGATGCTTTGTATCTTCTGCTCTCAACTAACCTGTACAGACAGGAAAAAAACAAACCCTAGCATTTGCTGTTTCTCCCTGGGTACAATCTCAATCTCTGCATTCCTTCTGTGTAGTTTGGAGGTACAAAGTAACCGTGACCCTCTCTGGAAGGACAAAAGTAAAAGGATATGTAAATGTTGCCCTGTACGGCAGTGGTGGGAACACGAAGCAGTACCAGATCACCAAGTAAGTCAAAAATTCAATAGAAAAGAAAGTTTTCTTCTAGAACCCTTAATTTGTATTTGTAATTAATAATTCTGTTTAAATTGATCCTATGAAGAGAGAAACAAAAAGGCAGCAGATCAGGCCCACCTGCCTTTGCTGCCTCCGAAAAATAGCAATTTGGGATGAATTATATCAGCAATCTGGCAATAATGTTGTACCATATAATAAGATAAACATTGTCTCTCTGCTAAATTTCTATCCTCTTGCCACCACAGCAGAGCCTTTGACAGGACTGGTAATTAACAGGAAATGCTGCCATGCCTCACATCCATAAAATGCTGTTTTTCACAGGGGTACCCTCAAACCAGACAACACTTACACGGCTTATATTGATGCAGAAGTTAATGTAGGAAAGGTTACCAAGGTTAAATTTCTCTGGAACAACAACTGGATAAACCCAACTTTTCCTAAACTGGGAGCTGCAACTATCACAGTAGAAGTTGGACAAAATAGAACAGAGTAAGTATATGCATTGTGAAAATCTTCAAAGTTACTTGAGAAGATAGGTGGCAAAATTATAAGTGGAGTGGAGGCCTTTTCACAAGAAAAGCTATTTAGGGCATTAAAAGGAAAAGATCCTCAAGAAAACCTTTTCTTTCCTTCCTTTCAAGACACTGTTCATCCATAGTTCAACTCACTACTACTTCAACCCTTTGCCTTAAATAACCTCAAAGAAAAACTGAAAATCTTTCCAGGCTTTAGAAGAGCAAACTTTCTGTATAACCCTTCGGGTGAGAAAAATTAATGCTGGCTTGGATTGTCAGCATCGTTCTTGCCAAGCTCCCACAGTCCACAAAAACAGACTATTTGTGGGTCTGGTTTGCTGTCAGCTGGAACCAGCAAAGTATTCCACCAGTGTTGATGACCCCTGAGGTCATGATTGACTAAAGAAGATTCTGATAATAAGCCTGCCTTCCAATGAGGAACACTAACACTTGGAGCCTGCACTGAAAGGCTACACACAAAGCTGAGGGAAAGAGGCTAAAATTGATTTCTCTTGCCTTGTGAAATATGGCTTGGATGCTCAGATTATAGCAGCAAGATTTACTGATCCAGTTTTACTAATTTGCCTGGACTTTTAAACATGAATTCCTTCATTTTCTTGGTCAGTTATTTTATTTTATCCACACCATGATTTGGTATCTAAAACAAGAGGTACAGTGTAAATTTTAGACCTATCTACAAAGGCACAGTTAAAATTCCATCACTTAAAAGACAAAATGGGAGGGGAAAACAGTTTCAAGCAAAGTGAAGTGGTTACAGCTCAGCACCACTTGAACTCACCCTAAAGCAGAGGTCCTAAGTCTGGTTGTAGTTTCTAATGCCAAAGCACTTTGCTGACATTCCTGTGAAAAGGAACTCACCCTTCTCCTGACTTGTGGCCTTTGCACAAGTACTTGTGGCCATCTGTACAGAGATGGTAGCACAAAACCTGGGAAAAAACCCAAAAACTGTAAAATTAAAGTAAGGCAGGCAATGAAGCAGAATGAATATAGTCCATCAATGCTTTCCCCAGCAGCAGTATTTCAAATTTAGAAGCTCAAAGTTTACTCTGTTCAGTTGTGTCAAATGACAAATCAGGTTGAGTTAACAACAAAATAAACCCACTCGTGCAGTTTCAACAACTGCTGACAGCTCAAGGTGCTTGCATTTATTCTATCCCCAGGTACCATTTCTGTGGTTCTGGCACCGTGCGGGAGGATGTTCTGCAGACTCTGACTGCTTGCTGACAGCACGTTTGGATGCCCAAATCCTTGCTGCCAATAAAAGCTGCTCATACCCAAAACACTGGAGTCTGCAGCTGTAATACTGGTGGTGTGTGTTGTTTTGGGTGTTGTTTTGGGTGGGTTTTTGCTGGTTTGGGAGGCAGAGGTGAAGTCTGTGGGTACGTCTCTATGGACAGAATTTTTAGAGTAGCTTGAGGAGTGAATGTGCCAAAACCTTTTGAAGAATTCCCCTGCTTTCAGCTTGTTTCAAAATAATTTCAAGCAAGAGGAAAGGGGGCAGGTAAGAGAAACAAACTCATTTCTGTCCCCATGTAATCCTGCCTCGTCTCCCTCAGCATTCTGCTGGACGAGGTGGCTGTGTCTCCTCTGCTGCCAGAGGAAGCTCATCCTCACTGATAAAACCTCACAGAAGTGCTGGGGCTCTACTGCTACACTGACCTCTACTGCTCCTAGGGACCTTTTTTCAGCTTCTCCTGAGCTTCCCCAGACTGGGGCACTCTGCTCTTTATGTCTCTCTGGGTGACCTTTCCTCTCCCAGAACACCCTGTCCTGAAGGACATCAACCCCTCAGCAAGGCTTGAGATTCTCCCTGCAGTGGTGGAGGTGGAAACCAATTTATTTTGTGTTGGAGCACTACTTTTCTAGTACAGAAAAAAAATGTGGTCTTTTGTTCCTTTTTTTAATTGAGTGCACTCTGCCAGCTCTCGCAGGGTGATGGAAGGGAGATGGGGGATGTAAATAATAGAAAAAGAACCACCAGCACTGAAGATCAGCAACCTGTGGGCATGCTCTGGGATGAAATAAGTTCTTTATATAAAAGCCAAACTGTTCCTTACTTTAACACAACTGAAGGGAATATCCTCCAGCAATTTCAGTTTTAGTCAGAGACATGCAGGCTTGCTTTTATGTTTAAAAACCTTCTAAATTGCACTTGTGCTTCTTGCACAGATTAAAAGGCACTATTTGATTTAGATTAGATGTATGGAAGAAGTTCTTTATTATAGGAATGGTAAAACTGGTACAGGCTGCCCTGAGAGGTGGTAGGTGCCCCACCTCTGGAAACATTCGACACCAGACTGGTTTAATTTGCTGAATTCCTTCAGTATTGCTCCTGTTACTAGAGAGTATTCCCCCTTCTTTCCCTGTGCAGCTCCTCAGGCAGCAGCAAGTGCAGCAAGCTCACAGCAGAGTTCTCTTTGTGTGTTTTCTTCCCAGCCTATGCTGTCCAGAAGGACACTTACAAGCCAACACCTATTTAGTCTCCAGTTTTTCCCAAATGTGGTCAGTCTTTCAGTGGTAGAATAAAAGTCAGGCCTAATAAATTCAAGGATTGGAATTCTTTGTGCTGCATCAGGCTGCGGAAGCCCAGCTCTGGGCTGCTCCTGCAAAGTCTTCCTTGGCTTTCCATGGCTGCATGGCCACAGCTGGGCAGGAGGAAGAGGATCCAGCCACAGGAATAGAGGCTTTCACACTTCATCCAGTCCTTGGAGGAACACACAAACCCTCTCCAGGGAGATAAATAGTTGTGGGTCTATGCATAGCCATAGACATGGAGCTGGCATGATGCTGGGTTTTCATGTACCCCACATCCCTTTGGCATCCCCTGCTTCCTTCTGCCTTCCCTGTTTGTCTCTCCTAGGATTTGGTGTCCTGATCTCGGTGCCTCCTGCTGAGGAAACCTCAACAGGGTTATTAACTTCCTAACACTGCAGAAGAGTTTCTCCTTTGTCTTTTGTTCCATTACCTTGGAATAAGCAGATTCTTGCCTACACAATTGTTTTGACAGTTATGATATTCTCAGCATTATCCTTTGCCATAGGGACTTCAGCAGCCCATGTAATTTTAACAAACACCTAAGAGAATCAAGACGTTAAAGTTGACAATAGCATAATAAAAAATCTCCTTTTAATAATGAACTGGAGCTGCCGTCATCTTGTTTCAGCAGAGTAAAATCTCTCCCCCCCCCCGAACACTTTACAAAGCTATTACATAAAGTGCAACGTTAAATGAACAACAAATTACTTTCCCTTTAGCTAGCTCTTAATGCTAATGGTGCTATTTATTCCTGACCTTTTGAAATATTAGATTTTTTAAATGACAACATAAAAAGATTTCTTGTTTGAAAACGCGAGCGACTTTAAACCACATGTTATTACTTGTAAGTATAGCATGCACATGCATCATTCATTTCAGTGTCCCATTTAGGGCTAATTGGTATATATTTCAGTTGACATATATTGTTCTCCTGCAAACGTGTCAAATTCCTTAACGATGGCAGTGACAAAAGCAGAACGCCTGAGATATATAAATTACGCTCTTTACCATATAATCATTCTTATATATTGGGAATGCTATTTGTGACAAACCACGTTCAAAAATACACAGCAAATTGATTTTTTTTTTTTTTTACTTTAATATCACACCATTCACGGCAAGTCTTTGATTGCATCCTTAAATGTAGAAATGTTTTGATTTTTATCTGCATCATTTTGCGGCTTTTGAAAAGCTCACTTTATTTATTAAAGGAAGAGTAGCACAGTGAGGTTCTTAAAATGTATCTTTTGTTATCAGCATAAGAAAAAAAAAATGGGCTGTAACTGTGGATATAGAGTGAGTAATTTGGTGAAAAACGCTTTGTGCTGTAGTTTAGGTTTTATAATTCCTGCCAGAAATTACTATTATTTTGTTGGTGGGCAGCATTGCAAGAAGAATTTTAAATATTTTAAATATGGGAACAACTTGGGCCACGTATTTCCATTACATTTTAGATTACTGTGTGCGATGCACTTTTCCCCTTTATTACAAATCATCTTAGAGCTAGAGAAAAAAACATAAAAATTGAAGATTTCATGTGACTCTAATTATTACTGCGATACAGCAGTGCTCATTGTTGTCTTTAGACAATGCTGTCCATAGTCATTACTTTGCTCCAGAAATCAGTAGCATAATGAGGTTCTATCTTTCAAGAAATATTTCAGCATATCTTAATTTGGCATTGACGAATTCTCCTTCCCGAATCTCTCGAGGGTTTTTTTAATCTAGTTTGTCATATTACAGCTTTCATCACCTAGCCCCAGCTGACACTGTTACGGCTGCCTATTTATTTCCATCCCTTCCTGGGCTGTGTCCTCAGAGGTTGCAAATAGGAATTTTATGATGTTATGCCTTGAAGGCTGGTTTTTCTTGATTGGAGTGTAAATCCCAAACTGTTTTGCCCTACCCTCATCCTTCAGAAATATATATACTATAAATTTGGTTGTATTAAAGTGTGCAAAAACAAAGTTAAATTTGTTAACATCTTGTTGCTGATACAAACTGGGAGCAGTTTCTTTGACAAAAGAGATATTCACTTGAAGAAAATACCATCTTTTTCCAAAGAAGTTATATAATAAGTTCAGACACCCATTTTTTTCCTAAAATTTGAAGACAGGAAAAAGGTAAAATGTATCCCCATTTTTAATTGGTCTAAACAGGTCAGCAGAGGGCAGAGGAAGAAAGGAGAGGGTTGATGTGATGCTCCACAGCTCTAAATGAAAAAACACTAATAGTGCCCTGTGTGACACTTCCTTCTAAACTGGGCTTGCAGACAAACAGAAACAAGAAGCAAAGTACTCTTTAAATTAGTCTAAATGTTGTGTTCAATTTCACCCTAACAATTGGGTGGCTACTGCACTTGCTATCACTTAGGTGACCTATATTTTGTGAGACCCAAAGAAAAAAGTTGCATTCAAGTCCCTCTTTGTGCTCTGGCCCATAGAATTATTGTTGTCTGTGTTTATCCTATGAAAAGTATTACCTTTAATTGCATGAAGTAGATAATGGCTTCACATCTAACCAATTAGGGAGGTGAAAGGGGAAAAAAAGGGATCTAAACCTCCACAGTAATGCATTTATTCAGATAATAATTCACATTATTGTAATTTAGTGTGTAATTTATATAACCTAAGTCTCTCTTCCTTGTGAAAAATAACAGCAATGAACATTTCTGGTGGCATGGGTGCTTCAGCTTGGGCTGTGCAGCTTCAGAGATGGATTCCTTGGGAGTCCTGATTATTCCTCTTTGGAAAGCGAGGCCTCTCCTGAGTGTGGTGCCATTTCTCACTCAGAAGAGGTTCTTCATGGAGGAGGAATATATACTGTCATCACCTTAATTATATGGAATGCAAAACACGGGATAAGCTTGTGTGTGTGTCCTGCCTGAGGTGATGGAAGAGCAGAAGCCACTCCTTCCTTCTCTCAAAAAGGAGCATTCTGTCTTTGGCTACAGCCCGGGTCAGGCTACAGAAACTGCCACAGGAGCTGCTCAAAAATAAATTAAACAAATTCTTGGTTTAGACTGACAACCTTTTCTGCATTGTCTTTAATTCTTTACCCAAACACCAGCCATCTCTCATTTGTTGGGGGGAAATATTCATCAGGAGGGAAGTGTGCAAGAGTTCTCCAGCACCCTCATCTCTCACCAAGGCGCTCTCAGTCCCTCAGGGGATTCTGTGACCTCACGTCTCTTTCCAACCTTTCTCATTTCCCCCTTGCTTGCAGTTTGGAAATCAGTACATCTGACCATTTTACAGCCCTGCAGAGGCACAGCAAATTCCGTGGGGAGACACAGAGGATGTGTTTGCCCCTCTGCACCCACCCTCTGCCATCACCCACCTCCAAATCCCCACCTCCCACAGAACGCGGGGAAGGGCTTGGCAAAGGAGGCTTCTTCCCGTCCTTAAGGACAGACTGTAGATCCTCAAGCCTTTGCTTTAACTCCAAAAGGAGCCAAAATATCTTTGCTGGGTCATGAAAATGAGCCTCTCATTCCCTCCCACAGAACCTGAATTAGGAGCCCTCTCCCAGTGGATGTGACAGAGGGGACATTGCTCATGTGCCTTCCCCGACTGGGTCTGAAGGCATGGCAGCACGGCAGCAGAAAGAAGCATATTTTTATTGCATAGGACCCTTGCAAGGTTATAAAAACTTCTTTTTAACCAGGGAAAAATGTTCAAAGTGAAGAGCAGAGTGACTGCACCAAAGAACAATTCTCCTTTTGACCCACAGAGAAAGAGGTGCCTAATGAAAGTATATGATCACGGACAGTGTGAAGATAACTGTCTGATCAGATAATGGAATTGTTTTCAGTGATAAGAATGAATCCATTACTAATGCAAATAACTATAATAATTATAATTTGCAATACAGTAAAAATCACCTAGTCTACCTCCTCCTCTGACAGGAGACTGTATAATAAATTATAGGCTGAGAAAAAAAAAAATCAAAGGGATAAAGGTTAAAAGATTAAAAAAAATACTGAAACTTAAAAGCTTAACAGGGAAGTCAAGGCCTGAAAGCAGAAATTGGTGCTATTAAATAAAGCAATTGTGAAGAAGGAGATATTATGGAATTGATTAACAAACCAGAAACCAAGCATTTCCTCGTATCACTACCTCTTGTCACAGATTTCAATAATTCTGAAAGAACAAAAAATTAGGAGTTGGCGTATAACAAGGAAATTAATTATTTAAATATAGGTGAATATGCTAATAGTACTCTGGGAAGATGAATATAACTTCACACACAAAAAGCCCTCAGAAGTTTCAATAAATTTGAGGAGTTTCTCCAGTTGCTTTTGCTTTGCTTTAGTATCCAAAACTGGTCCAGCTGTTCTGGTGCTCCCAACCAGGACTGCTCATCTACAGAGCAGATCTTTTTGGGTTTTCTGGGTACACCGAGATACTCATACCAGTCCCATAATCCTCTTTGTTCATGTGAGGTATTTTGGCCATGGGGACTGTAAAAAGTGCTTAATTTCAGCTTTGGAGGAGTAGAATAGAGCAGATGAAACAAATCCTGCGTGCAGAGTTTGCACTACAGTGAGCTGTTCTCTTGTTTACAGAAGCTCTGCTTTCTCCACTGGTTAAGCAGAAAGGAAATAACGATGCACAAGGTTTGTCATTCACCGCTGGCATCACACCAGTCATACTTTTAGGTGATGGAGCATTGGGAATCTCCCAAGAGATCATATGGTTCCTCCACAGCCATCAATTTGAGTAAAATAGCTATTAAATCACTGAGTCTAAAGCACAGTCTTCCAACACTCTTCATTTAGATCTTCATTTTCCAAAGGTCAGGATGTCCCATAGCAGCCACAGAGAAAAGCCAGAGATTTTAATGACAGGGGTGTGTAAGGGACACTTAGACACCCAGAGGTGCCAACACTTAGTCCAAAGTAGGGGTGACTACCAGATTAAACTAATCTTTAACTCAGAGTGGAACCTGATTTTCTGTGGTTGGAGTATTTTCCTGAATTTTAAATTCAGAGTAAAAAGCTCAATGTATCCTGCCAAAAGCTCCCCCTCAAGTCATTCATGAAGTCAGAGACTTCTCACCCTCTTTGAAGTTTTTCATTGCAGCACCTTTCATGCAGCTGAAAAGCTCAACACACTTCAGGCCTGCAAAGTACAAGTAGTTTATCAGAACTTCCACAGTATAGGAGTTCAAGGAAAAAGTTTTAATGGTGCAAATTCCAAAAGCAAAGTGAGTGGAAAACTCACAGTCTGCCTCATAACCATGACTCGTGGTTACCTCCTAAGTGCCATTTATCCAAAACACGCCCAGCCAATATAACATTAACTACTGTCACAAGCTCCTAAGGTTTAAACACATACCTTTCAGCTTAAACACAAGAAGGAAGGCCTTTAATCAATGTTTGCAAAAGACAAAACCACAACGTGCCTCAAATACCCACATCCCATGTCATTGTTTGCTGGTGCCTCACCAGGGCTGTTCAGGAGAGGGATGCTCCCAACACGAGTCCTTCACGTGTGTTCACACAGAACAACTTCAGCATCAGTTTCCAAATCTCCTCCCAGCAATAAGATGCTTATCTGCCAGAAACCAGCATCCACTGCCTAATCCTCAAAGCTCCCAACAGAGCCATAAAAAACATCACAGGTCTATAAAACATGATTGAAGGACCTGGGATTCAATTAAATAACCAGATTCAGGGCATGCATGAAACTGGTCCTCAGATATGTCAAAAGCTGTCAGGGCAGGAATGAGATGAATTGTTCCCATGTTCTCTAGGGGTAGGACAACCACAGAGAGTCAAAGTTGACATTATGTAAGACTTCAGACAGATGAGGACAATGAAACAAACTGCCCAAGCAGGTGACACCATTTCAGCACCAGAAGTTTTAAAACCAGATTAAACAAAAGTTGGGAGTAGCTTAGGCAGAACTAATACTGCTTTGCAGCAGAAGGTGATATATGATTGGTGCCTGAGGTCCTTTCCAGCTATATGAATCTCCTGGGATGCTCTGACAGAGCTGAAGTTGCAGTCAGCAAAAACCCTGGATGGATCTGAACAGAGAGGAGAAAAAACCTGAATTATTATATGCTACTTCACTCTGAAGAGGAGAAATTAAAATTGCTTCAGAGGGATATGATCAGTGTAGTTTGTCAACATCCCCTCAGTCCTGTAACATCCTTGATCAATGTGTGGCACTTCTTGATCTTCAATCTCATGTGTTTCACCCATAAGACAAAATAAAAGAACTACAACATTAATTTAAATGTGTTTTGGAAGATCCTCAGTGATGTTACCTGATTCTTCAGCTGCCTTACACAATTATCAGGCTGAAACGTTCAACTTGTTTCCTGAGTAGACAAACCTATTCTCCTGCCCACTGTGTAAGGAATTTTTCATGGGCAAGGCTGTGTGTTCACAACACCCTGCAGATAGTACTGCTACCCACACCTCTGCCAACACAAAGAACATAGGGAGAAAATCATCTGAAGGAGGATGCCGGAATGTTGTTTGTGGAAAAAAAACCCCATTTAGATACAACTCCTGCATACATCATGCAGAACCAGCACCTTCTCTGCTGGATTCTGCTCTGCTCGCAGTCCAGAGTGGAGCTGCTGGATTCAACTCCACTCATTTTGAGGAGTCATCTAGGCAAAGGGTTGGTGGGGGGACACAGGCTGAGAAAATAGATCCATTATGATTGTCACTAGGTGGAAAATAAACCTTCAGAGCAATCCATTACCTGCAGCCTTGTGTGTGTTACCAAGTGCACAGCCTCCAGGCTGTGTGTGACAAGCACCAGGGCAGCACCGAGGCTGCTCCTTGGACTACAAAAGAAGAGGATGTGCTCAGCCTGGTGTCTGCCCTTATCAGCTGATGGCAGACAGAAGTTCCTACTAGAGGTGTAGAGATTACTCCTCAAAGGGAAGGAAATACTCCTTGTTGCCCTTAGGAAAGGGAGAGTCACCTTTCTAACTCCTTAGATTACTGCGGTTTAACACACTCTGGCAGTCACAGCTCTCTCTCACCACTCTCTGCTTTGAAACCACCCCCATCTTGTACCTGATGGAGCAGCACTCCAGTGCCTCTGTTCTACCACATCAGGTCCTGGTCACACATCTCTCCAGCCAATTCCTTTGTTTCCTTACACTCAGTCTGGTATCGTCCTCCTTTGACGTCTTGGCTCTGCTGCAGCGCACAATATTCCCAGAGTAAGCTCAGATTTATTTTTCATTTCTCTGTGTCTGTGTCAGCTCACTTGTGGACACTGATAGAAGAATCACAGTGGCTGCAATCTGCCAAGTTCTTATTTCTTTTTGCCATCACATGGTCATGAACACCAGGTCCTCATTCAGTAACTTCTGCTCTGGGCACAAAGCCAGAGCTCCTGGGATATGGCATCTAGTAAACTTTTCCCTATTATTACAATCCCTGATAAACGAGAAAATAGGTACTACTTCAAAATTACAGCCAGTACTTGATCATCTGTATGTTAAGCAAAGACAATACAGAATTTCTTGGTTTGCAGAAAAATGTTTGCAGTTAACTGACTCAATAGATGGCATAAGGATGGCACAAGACAGTTTCTGCTGTAAGAAATTATCTTTGCATCTGTGGAACTGCACAGGCTGTGGTGGAAACTCCTTCCATTTCTAAATACCCACATGCAATGTGGTTTCCTTCTTAACTTGAAGGAAAAAAGCACAGTACCTTGTTGTGACTCTGCATTGGTTCCACCACAAAAATGTTTTTGCGTGTTAGAACACAGCAAGGCACGAATGAGAATTAATAAAACAGAATTTATTCCTGAAAAAAGTAAGCACAAGACTGGCAAATAACAGGCCTGAATCCCAGCCACACAAAGCATCTGCACTTCTCACAAATTCATCCAGGCTGCATCTCTTGAAAATCAAGCAGTTCTTGCACTGAGTAAAGGAGCTCTGAATCCACTGTCCCTAAGACAGAGCTGGACACTGCTGTCAGGGAGGCTCTTTTACAAGTTGTTTTATTCCATAGCTATTCACATGAATACAAAATCTGCAAACTTCAGTAGGGACTTAACGTGATTTTGTAGAACCAACAACTTATAAAAAATCCCTCCTTTCAATCTGGGGCTGTAACTTTAAATTAAAAAACACTCACATGAGAAAGCTTTAAGATTTAGAAAAGTCCAGTGTAAGGACCAAATTCTGAATGCACACACATGAAACTCCACTGGAATCTTCAGCAATGTGGTAGAATACTGAAAGCAGAATTTGGTTCTTAATGTGTCTCTGAAGACTGTAATTATATTTCCCATTGTACTAGTAACATTAATTGAATGTTTAGGTGAAATCAAGTTCATTACAAGTTAAATACAGTACCTAGCCTATTAGGATGGTGTTTATAATTATAGTCATAAAGCACTTGTAAAACACCTTCATTGCAGCAAATAGGTGGAAGCTGGCTGTAGTGGCTGCTAAAGCATCTCAGGTCACTCTCTGCATCTTTGCAGCATCGTGGACCAAGGTCACCTGTGCCACTGGATCACCTCCAGAGCTTGTGCCAACACTGCTGAATTTCAGAGGGACGTGGCCTGCAGCTGTTAGCAGAAGAATATAATGCTGCACAAACTTATGCAAAGGTTTTTTTCAGTGCAGCTGGACCTTGCTAAACATCCCTACATCTATAAAGATGCACATTCTCATGCTAATATACCTGGTTATTGGCCAGCTTATTGGCCTGATAACGCATTTTTAACAATAAAACAGCTTTTAATAATACAAGACCTAAGAGATTACAGTTCTCTTTATCAAAATTTGTATTTGATTTCCTGGCTTTCTGAGAGCATCATTACAGAAAATACCTGATCTGCTTTTGGTATTGCCCAAAGTCTTTCTGTCTGAACTCCAAAAACAACTTACCCAGACAGCTACACCAATTTTTCTGGAAGTTGAGTCACGAGCAGCAGCGAAGTTCCACCCTGGGCACACTCAGAGGACACAAGTGAACTACAGCAGTACGGATGGTTGGTGTCACTTCTGCTCAGTTACACACATGAAGGAAAGCACCCAAATTCAAGCATAACCACTTGGCCTGTCTCACTTTCATAATAAATTAGGTTTATCTTTATAGCCGTTTTCGTAAGAGTAGTAGCAACAAAAAAGAGAAATTAGTTTTAAGGTATTTTATTTGACATGATTGAAGACACAAGAACACTCAAGATACAATCCAGACAAGTTGTGAACAGCTCCAAGTATCAGTGAAATCTGAATTTATCTTGCACAGAGGTGAACAAGACCACAATGGTTGGTTTTATAATATAGTTTAAGACTATTTCAAGCAGGTGAGTACTGTGACATTATGCCCAACTTTTATACTATTCATCCGCTTAAGCCACTTCATATCATAAATATGCAGCTTATCTTGGCTATTAAATCTCTGCAATATATAATTAGCCTTCTCATAATAATGCATTAAAACTCCTGTATATAAATATTGGTATACTCATACCAATGCAAACTGTCCTAACCACCACTGCACATTTATCATATTCTAGCACAATTAATCATTCCATCACAATTAGCTGCTAAACTTCAGCCTAGAGTTCAGTAACTTGGACCCAAACTTGCCAAGGTGCTGCTTAGAGCAAAACTCCTGCCAAGACCTTCTGCTTTCCCTATGGACAGCAGGCCTTGTTGTCTTTTCAACATTAAGTTGCACAGTCATCTGAAACCCCTACCAAAAAAATGCTCTGCAGGGAATGTCCTGCAAAAGTATCACAACTACAATTCTAAGAATGCCTCATTTCCTAGTAAATTTCATATTAACTTTACAGCCTAACATCCTTTATCAAAATGGGCATCCACATGCCTCTTACAATGTTAAGTTGTTTAACTGGGTTATAGTCTACAGACCACAGCATATTATTCTACTTAACAATTCTAATTCCTTAGAGAGACAAGCTAATTTTCCATTCTGAAAGAGGGCAACAAGGACAGCTGGGAGTTTGTTCAGTAGTTCAGTACTCTGCAAAGATAAGCTTGATAGTGTTCTCATCAGACTGAAGGAGGAAGTGAAAAAATATGTAAACCACGTTTTACAGTTACAGGGATTTCAGCAACGAGGCCCTGCTTGGATCCAGATGGGATCTCACAAAAGGCGAATCAAGAGAGGGCAGAGAATTGCTGCTGTGCAGGGAACTGTGCTTCAGAAGAGCTGCAGAAACCACCTGTAGCCTTCCCTGCAGACAGGCTGGAAACAGCACAAAAATCATGGGCCACCTGACCTTGCAGGTCACCTCCTCTTCACAGGGGAGACAGGGGGTGGCAGCCATTTATTAGATCAAATCCTGTGTTAAGGCCACTGAAAACAAATCTGTGCAGAACTGGATTCAGCTTAACATAGCATGCAAAGACAGCAAAGCTTATTTTTCTGCAAGAACTTTGTTTTTTGGTAGGTGGATGTGGTAGACAGAGACTGGATCTTACCTGCAGCTACAATACAAGAGTGTTGCCTGGCTTTGGAAGGTAGTTTTTCATTTGTTGTTGTTGTTTTTTAAACTAGAGAAGATCCTTTTTAAATACCCAAAACCTAGTGAAGAAGCTGTATACCCAGATTTTACAATCTGATTTTTGGTTTTACAGGAGGATTCATCCATTATTATGAAGAACTGCTGGAGATGGAATGGTCACCATCTGAAACAAAGAAATGAAAACCCCAGCAACAGCCTATTGCATTTGTGTGATGTGCTTAGCTGGTACGACTTGCATTGCAGGAAGAATGTTGTATTCTCTGACACACCAACATTTCTTTCCTATTATTATAAGATCGGCCTTTCACATTTCATATCTTACCATCTTTAAAAGCCTATAATTACAGAAGCTGATTGAGAAACTATGTTATTTAAAATTAACAGCTGAATGAAATCAACAGAGGCAAAGTGCATTTTTATACAAGAAAATAGCACTGTAGAAAGAAAGAGTCTGTACAATATTTAAATATTGTATATACATAAAATTATATTGTTCATAACTCATCTTAAAGTTTCTCTTGTTTGTAAACCATGGAAAGCAACACACACAAAAAAATCCCAGTATTTAGCTTTTAAAGCATTTAGCAGGCAGCAGGAAATCGACTGCTAGCAAGCACACTCTGTAATTATAGAAAGTATCCAGCAGGATACTGTGCCTAGCATTCTCCATAGTCCTTTATTTATTTATTTATTTTAAAGCTGAATGCAGAACACATTTCCCATTCAACCAGGGAATTCTGCAGGAGACACAGAAAACTCAATGACAAAATGCAGCGGATCAGTTCTGCAGCTCTCTACTGTGGCAAAACTCCAGGACAAACACAGAAAGTTTAAGTGCAGGACTGGAACATGAATTAATGAAATAAATGATAAAGCTTTAATTTCCCGAAAGTGTCAGTAATGGATTTGACTCATGCGCAACTTTTTAAAAAGGAAGGTTTAGATTAATAAGTAATGTTGCAAGGTTTTGAAAATGTAATGAATTCCAGCAGGTAATCAGGCAGCTCTGTATAAATGCTCTGGAAAGTGTCAGCATTTTAGGGTGATTCTACAGGTTGGTACCAGTCTTCTAATTTGGGATGGGATTAGGATTTCAATCTGAAGTTGTCAGTTCATGGCAGATACAGAATGAAGGTTTCAGAAGTTTTCCTCCTGTAGCATTTTGCAAAATACAAACTATTCTAGTTGCAAAAGAAATTTTCCAGGTGAGCATGCTTAAGGAAATGTTTCCAAAAAGTTATTATTTGGAAAACAAGGTGCTACCACGGCCATCAGTGCATCTCCCCTGTGTCAAGAGCTCTGTGCTCACTGCCAGGTAAGGAATGCTTTATTTAATGCTTTTTGTAGTTTCATTCTATTGGCTTCTACCTTCCAATTCATCGGCCATTCAACTCAACCCAGCAATACATTTTACTCAATTAAAATGTTTGCTACAAAAAATATATTATGGTACCTTTGATCTGAATGTTTTGTCTCTTCTGAATTGTTTAAATGTTTCTGGATAGCCATCATCTAGCTGTGCTTCCAAATCTTAACATAGGAATGAACAAGAAAAGAAATATAATCACTTGGGGAAGTGCTTGATAAAGCAGATGGGTCAGAGGGACGTTGACAGGCTGGAGAAATGTGCAGACAGGAACCTCATGAAGTTCAGCAAAGGCAAGTACAAAGTCCTGAACCTGGGCAGGAATAACCCCACGCACCAGGAGAAGCTGTGGATCAACTGTCTGGGAAGCAGCTTGGCAGCAGAACAACACCTTGGCATCGTGGCAGACACAAGGCTGAGCGTGAGCCAGCAATGTGCCCTTGCAGCAAGGAATGCCAGCAGCCTCCTGGGCTGCACTGGGAACAGCACTGTCAGCAGGTCTAGGAAAGTGATGATTTCCCTGATTCAGCCCTGGTGAGACCATGTCTGGTGCGCCAGGTCCAGTTCTGTGCTTCCCAGGACAAGAGAGACATGGACACATGGCACTGAGACAACAAAGGGTCATGAAGGGGATGAAGGGATTGGGGGATCTTTCATGTGAGGAGAGGCTGAGAGAGCTGGGGCTGTTGGACTCAAGGAGGCTCAGGGGATGCTAGGAATGCGTAGAAGCGCCTGAGAGCAGAAGGAAAGAGGATGCAGCCAGACTTCTCAGAGGTATCTAATGAAGGAGCAAGAAAAAAACAACGCGCACAAATTTGAACTCAAGAAATTCCTTTTAAAGGCAAGAAAAAAAACTTCTGCAGTGAGGGTTGTCAAGTAAGTCGCCTGGAGTTTAGGGATCTTCATTTTGGAGATAATAAAAATTAGAAAAAGCAACTTGTTCTGATTGATACTGCTTAGAACTGAGAGGTTTTATCAGATAGTCAATGGATGTCCCCTTCAAGCTCAACTGCTCTGTGATTCTATGGTTTCAGATGGAGACTAATAAAAATAAGTTTATAAGACCCAAAAGAGAAATAGGTTTGTTCTTAATATTATTTTCTGAAGTATAATGAAGGTAATGCTAGCTAATTAATCTGACAGCTTGTTCTGAGAGCTTTGACAACAAAGCCCCTGTTTCCAAACTGGAGCAATCAATATTAGGCTCCCAAAACACATCTGTATTTCCTAGATATAATTTTAAGGATTTCTGGGTATTTTCTTTACTCAGAATTTAAGTAATTTAGTTCCTATTTCTTTGAGTCATTGATTTTCAGCACTGTATATTCTGAAAGCACTGGGCAAAATCAAAAGAATACTATGAACTACTAATTTGTTCCCATTGCCAGAGGATGGTGCTGTTTAAACAGATATCCCACACAGATACACCCCCTACAACAGCCACGTGGGTTAGTGAGTTTTTCTCAGGAGGAAGAAGAAGAAGAAGGCGGCGGCAAAGAGATTACAACTTGGTACATTTTTAACTAACCTTCAGGACCCAACAATAATCAGTGTTTACTTAATAAAGGTAGATCTTTAAGCATGCTTGAGTAACTTGGTAACTTTTACTACCTCTGGAACTCTTGCTCCCAAAACTTTTTAAGGGTCTTTCAAAATGCAGCCTTTGGTCACCAAAGGGCACAAACACGACACACCCCACACCTTACTAGCTGTTCTCATATAGCCTGCTGAAATTCAAGGTGATGACATAACAGACGAAAGTCAAAAAATGCAACAGTGGAAGATCAGTCTCACAAACAGGCTGTGGTGGGGGAAAGGGCCATTAGTAATTTAAGAAATCAATACCAACTTTGACACTTTTAGAGGTCGCGACATCGACAGCCATGGCTTTGATTTCAGTGTCCCCAAACTGCATCAGCGTTTTGATCTCCCGTCGGGTGGGCACGGAAGCGTCAGTTCCCGTGAGATCCAAGCGCAGGGTGCCGCACTTCTTCACGCCAGGCTCGGTGATGAAGCTGACGTTGTCCTGCTCTGAGCTGTAGATATTGATCACTATTACTAACTGAGAAGGCTTGGCGGGTGTGTAACTGCGTGTCACAGTCTCTCCCAGGGCTACAGACTGGTCGGCTGAGATAAATTTGTCAAAGACATCAGTGCACCAGCGCGTGCCGTCTTTGACGAGGAGCTTCTCCGGGGGATGCTTCCCCTCCACGAAGCGGTTGAGGACCCCGACGCCGTAGGTGAGAGGGGAGCGCCGCACCTTGATGACAGCAGGGTCAAGGCCAAAGAGAACAGCTCCTTTGAGGATGGTCAGACCCACATCCTGGGGAATGATGACCCGGCACCTCGAGCCAAAAGCGCTCTGGACGGCTTGTTGGAGCAAGGGGGATTCAGCGAAGCCGCCCACCAGGAACAGAAACTTCACATTGGTCACCTCCGGCTTATCAAACACTTCACCTGAACAGAAACAGAGACCATTCGACAAGGAAAAATCCACTGTGATGAGGCAGAGTAAGTGAAAATCCCAGTGTCTGAGTGCACTGAGTGTTTCCTGCACATGATCTGAAACTGCCACATCTGTGCCCACACTGCCACCCTCAGCACGCACCAGTCCCACGACTGTAACCTCCACCACATTTCACTACGAATTCACTTACCTCAAAGCATACGACATTTCTGAAGTGGCATTTAAAAAAGACCCTTTATTGCATTCCAGATAAATCACCCCATTTCAAATTCACTTATTGTTTCTGACCCCAACATCTTAACCACAACAAATACCATCTGTAAAATAATGCTTCTTTACATTTTTACACATGTTCCTTCTTAGCTTAAGCCCACATCTCCTACTTTCCAGAAAATCATGCAGTTCAGTTGTAGGCTCACTTGTAGCTCAAACAACTGAGTTACCTGTCACAACTGCTGCAGTCCTAGGTGTCTCCCTCCCTGCTCACATATAAGCTGCTCTACAGTTGTTGTCTAAGTTCTGAAATTTAGCTAATAATCCCTCACATGTGATGAGCAAAGCTGGATATTCCATTCCAAATAGTGCTTTGTAATGTGTAGAAAGCAACACTTTTCTCACCACGTGAGTTATACTCAACTTGATACAAATTTCATCTTCCACCAGAAAAGACCTTAAATAGTAACTTTCCTAATAAGCACATGTCACTTTCCATTACTGGACAAATAAATGCATCGCTGTTTAAGCCATGCCTGGAAGTACTTTCACCATGATGCATCATTTACTATTTGTGTTTTAGAGATGTCAGTGATTTGGACCCTCCAGTGGGAAGGAATGAACCAGAGGTCTTAATACCAGGAATAATCAGAAATGAATAACACTTCTGGCATTATTTAGTTGTTGCCTGAAACAGAAAAAAAGAAAGACAGGATCTGGGTTTCTCAGTGCATGTCAGCCTTCTGAATGCTTGCAGCCCTGGAAGCATGGAGTAATTGAAGCTTAGGCAGGAACAGGACTGGATCACACTCAGTAACCAGTACGAGAGCTAAGTAGGAGTATGTGCTCAGGACATATCCCTTACTCTTATTATTTTCCTAGCTGATCTGTAGAGAGCTGCAAGTTTCAGAACTAAATTCCTTGTCCATAACTGGTGCATAGCAGGAGGGTTGTTACTGGGTTGAACTGGGTGAGCAAAGCTTCAGTTTCAGCTCAGCCAGAAATGGAATCCCACACAGATACGTACTCAGGTGCTGAATGATCTGGTCAATCGTAGGTTTGAAAAGAGCATTCATTGCATCCGGGCTCATCCTCAGCATTCCCTGGGAGGACCACTTCACAAAGTCCACACTGCAAAAAAACAGTGAGAAAGAACATTAAATCATTGCAGCTGAGCTGCAAAACAACCACCAGACATATTAAATAAATAAATTAATGAGTTTACAGAATCTGCGTGCACTTTCCTTGGAAGAAAGTGCCCCAGCTCACCCTAGTCCCATACCAACTGCAGTTACGTAAAACTTGAAGGGAGAATTATTATTTTTGCTTGTTGTTTTCTTTGCCTGATTGCCTTCTGCAGCATTAGCAATGCTCAACTGCTCTCTGAAACAGCTGGCAGTCAGTGCAGTGCTCGATCATCTGAAACAGCACTGATTCATCCCCAGAAGGGCAACATTTAGATTATAGCAGTAGCAGGCCAAAGCCACTGGAAACACACAAGGAAAACAAGCAAGTTGGGAAGCCTCAGGAGGTAGAAGAGAGAACAGCATTTTTAATGAGGCATAACATTTATTAAGTGAATACAGGCATTATGCTGTTCTATCGCTGATACACATCTGTATAGCTCAGTAATCTTCATGCACATTATATGTCAACCTTTACACTCTTTCTATCCTGTTAGCCAATTCATTGCATTTCATTTGAAGGGAGCATTTAGCATCCCAAGATTCACCATTAAGGCTATTAATAAAAAGGAGATGGCCTCATGAGGGGGATTATTTCCAGAAACTTTTAATGATTTCAGAACCTCAGTCTCATTTTGAAAGCGACTTTTAGCTGGATTCAAAGTCATTTAAGCTTACACTACATTTACCAATAACTTCTGAAAGACATGCAGGAGTTCCAGCCTGCATACTACATTCAACACTGGCTAGTTTAAAAAATTAAGGTACAGGTACTAAATATCAAATCTTCCCCTCTCAGGTCCCAAGCCTCCTGCCCCAGATTCACAGGTTCTCTTGTTCATTCTCTTTTAAACCATTAAACTCCACCTTTTCTGTAGTATATAACTTCAAAAGATGCAAAATGCCCATTTCTACTTTCTTCTCACTTCCTTTTCTACAGCAGCCCATGATCTTATCATTTAGGGTGACTTCTCAATACTGAAAATCATGAATTAAGATCTCTGGAGGGGATTATGTCTCCCTGACTATCAGGCAAATTATCAAACTTGTAAAATACTATAAGAAACAAAAGCCTGCCATCACTTCAAAAGCAGAATGCTTTCCCCTTGCAGAGCTTCATGCAGTAGTGTATGTTTTCTCCAGTGATCTGATACTGTTAATTACTTCCTTCAAATCATGAACATATTTACACATCTCACAATCTTGGACTTTTTTCAGGATCCAGGCTGCTAAAAATTAAGGTTCTAGGCAACAAATCCTATGTTTGATCTGACATTCCTAATTAAGATGCAAAGGACTGACAATATACAAAGAAAGCGATGCAGTGGTGGCCTAGCAGAAGTCGTAGAAAGCAATACCTGAAAAGTGCAAGCCTTGTACAGAAAAGCTTTTGCAAGAGATCGATCAGAACTTTTCATTCTGGAAACTGCACTAGAGGCAGTCCCATTTTCTCCTCCTTGCATTACACTTTTACACTATTACCTTTCAGCCCTAATATAATTAGGATATTTCAATTATTTGTCTTTGCTACCAATAGTTAATCCTGCATCCACGTGGTTTCAACTGCCTACTCACTTGCTTTTCCTCAAGGCATGTTCTACGCTGTGGCCTCGGAACTTCTTGTAGTAGTCAATGAAGGAGAAAGGCAGGGTGATGTTCAGGGGGTTGGTCCTGTCGGGAGCTGCCGCCCGCTTGCGGGACTCGAACGCGATCATCAGATCCACCCAGGCCGCAGGACGCTTGATTTTAAACTGCTCAATGAAATCCTCGCCAAATATTTTACACAGGAGCTTTTCAAACTCGTAGTCCACGCCAAGAGAACCATATGGTCCACCTGTACCACAGACAAAACACAGCTTTAATATTCTGGATATTCTTTAATATTCTTATGACGTTTCGAGCTGACCACATACACATCAGAACAACGCTCTCAGGGCTGTCATGGGAGAAGGTCCACAAAAAGAGGTTCTTTCCTAAAGGTAACAGCAGGTCTGATAGACAGCATGCTCTCACCTTTGCCTCACTGTTATTCCTGTATCATCACAGCCACTATAACACTACCACTATAATTGAGTGATTCAGCCAACCAGCTGCTGGGTTATACTAATCTTGAGTGCTGGTCTCATTTCAGGAAGAACTGTCAGTAAAATGCAATAAAGGCATACATCTTCTTCCCTGACAAGCCAAAACATTACACAAATATATAATACATAATCTAATTACATAAAGCAAGCAGTGGAAGTGACATTACCTGTTGCTTTGTAGAGCTCCTTCAGATGTCCTTCAGGGAGCCTGATCTGATGGACAGTCATATCCACTGTGCCTCCTCCGCTGTCAACCACGATGTACCGATCACCTGGAACGCCAAGGGGAGAGGCCAGGGGCATTTACACCACTCTGAGCACACCAGCTCACTGCAACGAGAGCTCCTGAGGCACCAGGGGGGATCATGGCCTACAGACAGCCAGGGATGGCTGTGCTGGAGACTTGATCTTTGCTAGTAATTATAACACAATGATCGATAACAAATATCAAAGTCAGATATCAAAAGCTATTGAGATAGCACAGCTGAAAAGCAGACCAGTGGGACTGCTCATGCTGCTGGTGTACATCCTAGTGGGCTACCAAATTAATGCTATGCCTGTTCTGAGCAAAATATTCTGGCTGAACGGCTTTCCACCATCTCTTTAATAAATCATATTTTGCCAGAGCATACAGAATTGCAGTTCAGCATTTGAACTTGTGGGTTTTTTCCTTTTCCCCTTTATAACCACTGTGAGAACAATGCAGTGCACAGCACCTTTGTGGGAAACCCAATGTTTGCCTGCAATAGAAAACCAGTGAGAGTGAAGTTTGTTCAGGAAAGGACAGTACCTTCCTCCAGCTCGGACCAGATCTCTCCAATGACATTTTCCACCATGAAGGTCCGGCTCTGCCGGTTCCGGCGCACGTGCTCCTTCCCTAGTGATCGACAGAAAAAAGTTACTGAGTATAAAAAAGCACGAAGAAATAAAATCATAAACTGCAGGAAACAAGTGCAAGCAGGCTGACAGAGCTGTATGTGTCACTACTTAACAAAAACAAATGTACAAAAGATATTGCATTGGGACCAGAAATGTTAGAATGTCATTCCCAGAAAGAAGGAAAAATGGTTTATAGCCACCCTGATCTTCCCTGATATTGTTATATATACTTATATGTATTTTAGTATATACTAATTACCTAATACAAATAATGCCAATTAATCATATATAGTAATAACCTAATAAGAAAGCTATAAACAGGTCTGACTTGGGGCTTTTTAACACACTCTGGCTGGCAGCAGGGTGGGGGGCTGGCAGCCAGCTGTGCTCACAGCAGCCTCTATCAGCACGTGGCAGCCCCAGCCCGCTCCCACACAACCCCCACACCATCTGGGATGGGAACATTCCCACATTTCCAAAAACTGCTGCTCATTTTGAGTGCTCAGGCAAATACACCTCCCCAACCTCTCAGGATGTCAGTCTACCTCAAAACAAGCAGCCAGAAGCACTGCTGCTCAGATTAGTAACTTTTTAAGGACACAGTGATCACCAGGGCTGACCCTCACAATATTTAAAATATATACCAATTAAAAAGTAAGTGTAATCTTGCAAGACTAATATAACAATCAGTTAACTTACATGATTTAACTGCTACTTAGACATTTAAAAGATGCAGAATAGTCTATCATGAGAAAGCAGAGTAGTGAGAACCTCTGCTATTTATGCTTATAAATAAGCCTCTACAACTCAATGATCAAAAAAACCTGCATTCCTTGTGTTACCTTCACTCACCTTCAAAGGCACTTCATAAAACACTGAAAGAGAGGCAGCCTGTCATGAGTGAAAATTCTTTGTGAAAATATCAGCACGCAAATCACAGAATGCACTTTGCTGCCTATTTCTATAGTGCCTGCCATCAGAAAACAGAGCATCAGCTCCACTTGCTCCTGCACCCTCCCCAAAAAGACCCCACGATGCAGAGAAGCTGCCCCAGCCTCAGTGCACTGACTTGGCAGCACAGGGAGAGCTCAGATGAAGCATTCCATGACAGAACAAGCACTGGTAGGTCCAAGCAAGGGCCTGTCAAGCCCACAGAAATCAATGGCAATCCTTTCATTCCCTCCTGTGGGCTGGAAGTGAACACAAGAGCCAGTCTTCAACTACAACTAAAGCAAGCTTATCCTTGCTACTATGAACACTAAAATTTTTGTTTTGACTTCACAGCAATAATATGGTCCTTGGAGTGCTTCACTCTGTTTATATTTAAAGGGTTTTTCCCTTAATCTGTTCTCAGCTTGTCTTGGGTGCCTGCCATGCCTTTATGAAATTTTAATTCCAACCCCAAATTAATTCACTCCAAACTTTGTTTTCATTAATTTTGACATGAAACCTTTCTCATCCCCAACAGCTTTTTACCATACAAAGTCAAGAATGAGAGTGGTACCCCCACCCAAGAAAAAGCCCATTAGCAGAAATCCATGATCTGCCAGATTCTGCCCAGCTTCAAAACCTTAACCAGATAAACTCCTTTATTGTTTTCCCAGAAGCAAATCCCTGTGTTGTCTGAAAGTGAGTTCATGTAAAATCACATGGAACTGGAATAGTTCATGGCATGAACGAGGGGGACAGGAGCCAAGGGGCCCTGGAGGGACTGAATCCTGAAAACAGATTGTGTCCTGTACTCTGCGTGGGCTTCCAAACACTGAACACATCTGACAAGTGCTGGCTAGGAGAGCCGTGGATTTGAGAGAATGATGTAGTGACTCTGCCTAACTAAAAAAAAATATGCTCTGCTAAGTGCAGGAATAGCTCTACTAGCTTAACCTCCCACCTGCCTCTACTGTTTTGACCTAGCAAATGTGATAACATACAGATTCTTCTGAAAAATTCCTTCTAGGATAGACTGTCACACTACCATCAGTATCAAGGCAACTGTTACAATTTAGAGATACAGGGAAATATGCACATTATGCAGCAATCAAATCTTACTGCTGCAGGCCACTTTTTTTTCCCTCTATTTCCCTCCAGTTTCAGTAGGCTACTAAGCTCAAAAAACCCTGATGATGAAGAATATTCTGTCAAGTGACTTACAGTGGTCCAATCTCTGTCCCTCCCCTTCAAACACTGACAGCAGCAACAGAGCCCAGATCAATAAATCACAAGTGCATTATCCAGTTGCTCTTCAACAAGCAGATAAATTCATTGCTACATTCCAATGCCATGTGTTCCACTGAGTGTTGAAAGTCATTAATGATATTTCATAAAGATGACATCAAAAAGCATCTGCCAATACTTTGGAACACCTCAGATTAATACTTTCATTGCAGATCCAGTTATTTAGCGCTGCCTCAGTAATGCAGATAATCAAACACGATTGCTGCCAACAAATTAAATGAAAAAAATGATCCAGCATGAAGTACTAACTTAAATTAAGGCAGAAAAATACTGTTGTGAAAATACTAAAAGACTCCCACAACATCCAAATAAAGGCAAGACAAAGAAGCTACCTGCATGCTAAAATATTAGGAAGAAATTCTTCCCTGGGAGGGTGGTGAGGCCCTGGCACAGGTTGCCCAGAGAAGCTGTGGCTGCCCCATCCCTGGAAGTGTCCAAGGCCAGGCTGGATGGGGCTTGGAGCAACCTGGTCTAGTGGAAGGTGTCCCTGCCCATGGCAGATGGTTGGAACAAGATGATTTTTGAGTTTCTTTCCAATCCAAATCATTCTGTGATGTCTGCTGAGTCAACATCTAAACAAGTCTAACTACGGTAAGCAGCAAAACAGTTCATAAAAGCAAACTGATGCCAGCCTGAAACATTTCAGGAGAACAAGGACAACAAGAAATGGTCAGAAACCAGCCCTCAGGGACAAAGCAAACGCAGGCACGAGAATCTAGAAAGCGAATGAACAGAAGTACCCTGTGTAAATCCAGTTCCAATAGTGTCACTCGGGCTGTAGCCATTGACAGGTGCCCTACTACTCAGGTCTATCATCTGGTGCAGGCGCAGCTTTCGGCAGTAGATAGAGGCAGCCTCGGGTTCCAGGGCAATGATCAACTGCTCGGGATTTTCAGGAGATGCCATTCCTGCCTGCGAGAGAGAACGGATCAGAGAAGTGGGGTGGGGGATCCCGCGGCCCAGCAGAGCCTCTCAGCACAAGGCTCTCCCCAGCTCCTGGGCTCCGCTGGGTCACCCCTCAAAGGAGCTGCTGCCAGGGGCTAAAGGTCTGCACCTGGGAATTGTCCTGCCCACACTGCATAGCATGACTCCACAGGCTGGGACAGGGAGGTTTGCATGCACTTACCATGCTAAGTGTCTAACTGAGCACTTGCGTACATGACAGGTGGAGAAACGAAGAAAATCGGTTTGAAACCTGTAATAATTGGCCTAAAACCTGAACTCCTAATTAACCTGTGCATCTGCCAGCTAAGAGGGGCCCCAGCCTCCTTTGGCCTCTCTTCGCCACACCAATATTTTAGGTATGTCATTCTTTATGTCCCAGATATTCACAGTCCTTGCCAAAATGAGGTTCCTGCACTGTTTAACTGTATAGGAATATACAATACACTTTGCCAGTAATGCATCTTCTGTCTTACAACCAACATTTTCTATTTCAAAATCCATTGCTTTAAAGTACATTTGCTTTTATAACATCTTCAAAATGCTCAGTATATTCAAGGAGACAAAATACAACAGGGAAGGTTCCCTAAAATGTAATGAGAACAAGCCTAAAAATAATACCACATTATAAAATCAGCATTTGCCATTCTTTCTACTTCTTTCTGGATTTTCAGCCTTCAGACAAAGATATTTTCAAAAAGCCACAAGTTCTTATGTAACTACAGCTCTCAGAACCAGGCTTAAAGAAAAATATTCAAAGAACAGTTTACAAAACTGTGTTTTAATTTCTTTTCCCCGGTACTTCTGCCTACTGAATGATATTCTGTTAAAATAAACAACTTTCAACTCTTTCTGCCAACTTTTGGGTTACTTGCTATTGCTTTTCAGTTATGTGCCTGAGCACTAAAGCTTGCTAACCAACAAATAAAACAAAATGAACATTTTTCTGCTCCCACAGTCAGTCTTCCAGCCTTCAACTCGTACACACACCCCGTGGTGTCTACAGAGCATCTCCAACGAAGGCAGACACACATGGAAAGTCTGCAGATCTGGACTGCAATTTGGCTTCTTTCATAAGGCTACGTTGTGGGCTTTGGGAATTGCTGGCTAAATGACACCTGCAGCCAGAAACTCGAAGTAAAGCTGGTTTAAAAAGTAATACCAGGGTAAGACTTGGATACACAAAACTGTCCTTCATATTTACTGACTCATTTTACCCTCTCCATGCTAATAAGTAAGATAAACAGATTCTTACAGAAAGTATCTTCCTCACTGTTGGTAACCAAAAAAAAAGGCAAAACAACAACAAATAAATTCTAAAATAAGAAAGTTAAGAGTTAAACTAATCATGGTTGCTCATTATTTTAAAAGCACACCATGACTAGGATTATGGTCACTTTATATCCTTCATTGCTGTTGGGCAAAACTTTCAGCTTCAGTTACATCCACTGGACTAAACGGCATGATCTGAAATCAGCAGAACTGTGTGGGAAGGAAAATACTGTGCAAATATTACAGAACATCACACCGTGCCAGCTGTGTGGCAACACATACTGAAAAAAATATTTTATCGAAAAGAAGGTTTGCAACCAAACTTTCAAACTTTGGAAAATACAGATTTACAGCAGCCAGAGTAACCCAAAATGTGTAAGGAGAGTATCAATTAAGCACAGACTCTCCTGCCATCACAGCACTTGTATGTGAGCATGTTGGCAGATACAGGCTTAGATAAAGCCCTGGAGCTGTACTGGGGATGAAGATGTGCCTCAGTACAAACCCAATCCCTCCTGTGACCTATCTGGATGTAGTAGGCACAGGCAGGGCTGGTTTCATGCCAGCTCACTTCAACATCACTTATCTCCAGCTGAGCTTTTCCACACAGGAAGCTTTGATTTGCTCCATTGGAAAGAGTAACATCCCAGATATGAATCAATACTCCATGACAGACATTTGTCTAATCTGCTTAAGAATTCCAAAAATGTATGGTCTCTGCACACAAACTGTCTTTGCCTTTGGAGAGTTTTGCTAAAAGCCTAATCTGGATCTTGCTGCAATTCTAAGAGCAGCACTTCCTGCTCTATCCAGTAAGGCCTTGGAGAACAAATAGCTCCCAACTACCCTGCTGCAGTTTTCACTTGTATTAAATCCATTATCATGTTGTGTGAGATGTTGTGCTGAATCTGAGCAGCAAGGGGGTTTCTTCCAATATCTAGCAATGGGGATGTGCCTGAGAGGGCTCAGTCTGCTCCTTATACTGGCATGTGTCAGCAGCACAGACAACTCTAGTCTCAGTCTAACCTACATACCAAAGACAAAATTGTATTTTAGGGAAAAATAGTTTGTTGCTAAGGATATTAAAATCCAAAGGCTACACTGTAAACCATTTGCAGGGGTGACAAGAACTGAGTTACACACACATGGAANATTAATTACCAAATCATCTGTTCTAGGGGGAATTTTAGTACAAACTCCCAAGGCTGGTTCTGCTCAAAGCAAACAGTAAACCACTAACAATAACATTTGCTTCCTCCCCTCCTCCAGTAGCAGCCCGTACCATGAACTTTTCACTCTGCAGTCAGGAGAGGAAGGCAGTGACCTGCAGTGCATGGGCTCGGATCTGTGTTCTCAGACCCTCCATGCACAGCAGATGCTATTCTTGCTCCTTTTTCTCTCTAGTTATGATTTTAACATACACAAAATATCTCCTGAGGAAAACACCCAACAGAAATGACAGTTTTCAACAGTTCAGAGCACAGCTGATCCTAACAGAACCTCATGAAGAAAATGCTCATGTTTTTTGTTTAAAAGCTTTTCTCACAGAGTTTGAAGGGCCAGTTACAATGAAGAATAGGTTGTTTCACATCATAAAAAGACCATACAGAGAATATTTAACAGCAAAAGGTACAAGGCATCCAACACATATTTTCATATGTAGACACACATATACATGTTCATGTATACACACATACATATTTATATATAAATATATATATGTATATGTAGCAATCAATATTTCATACCTCGTGTATATAGTATTTCCACTTAGACCATGAGAGAGAGCACATTACATATGTATCTATACATCTATACACAGCACAGAGAAAATGGGGGAAGGGGAGATGATAAAGAAACATGAGCACATAAATACTGCTGGGGAGGAATGGAGCAATGAGGTTGTTTTAATACAAGCTCCAAGATGAAGACTTAGGCAGTACATCTGTCCCATCGTTACGGCCAAGGGACAGATGGGAGATAAATATTGAGCATGCAGAGAAAGAGGAGTGGAAACAGCAGGCAGTCAACATGAAGAAACAGTGATGCATTTGTTAAAATTATTAATTGCAGGCATTTGGGAATTTGCTGTATTTTACACTTTCTGCTTGCTGTCTGCCTCACTCCGTGTTCTTGCCCACTGCTGCCCAGGTACTACTGTAATAAAGACCAGGGATTCACAAGTTAACAGGCCTGAGCAGGACCGATCTAAACAATGTCTCAATATTCCACCTTCTATAGATCATTCTGGCAGTGGGACAGACACACCAATTTTCTTTTGCCCAGGGCAGCTTATAGCAGACTTTAGAACAGAGCAGTGTCTTGACTCCAGCCTGCTAAATTTTCTTTCTCCTGTAACACTCACTAGCAGTATAAACCCAGCCATCACTTACGAAACATGAAGGAAGCAGACAGCAGTTTCCCCAAGAACATAGAAGTGGAAAACTCATCATGGGATTACAAAAATTCTTTGAGTACAAAAAATTTCTTAAAAATTAATTTGCAAGATATTGCGGCATTTATATACCTGGAAGAAGCAAAGAACACTATGAAAAGAACTGCTCTAAAATTCAACTTTGCTCACATGCCTGAAGACTAGGATTTCATTTTTTGACAAGAGAACTCCCAGACCTCACTCACTCCAGTAGCACAGGTCTGGGTGCTGGTGCCAGTGCATTGCTGTTCGTGTGCCAAGATGCATCATCGGCAGCAAACTTCAAAGCACTTCAGTCTCATGTACTGGAGCACAAGTAACTGTACCATCCAGATGCAGGTGAATTCTCACCCTGGCCACCAGCTCTGTTTTTATAGCCAGAGATGTGTCACCAGGAGAGAGCCACAGCTGACCACAAGACACTCCCGATTCCCTGAACAGCATCAGCTGCCAAGTAATTCACCACTAGCAAATACTGAGGTCTGGACTGCAGCTCAGTACAGCAGTCTGAGCACTTCCAGAGAGCTGTTTTCACTCACTCCACATGCAGTATCACCATTTCTACAAATTAAAAGATGCTGCTTTTAAAACCCAGCCTCACATACCACAACACACAGGGAAAAAAAAAAAAAAGCAGTGCACTTTTATTTAATATTGCAATGTTTATGACCTTAAAGACAGTACTATATGTAGTCTGAATTTTTTTAAAGTAGGCTTTGATGAAAATGTCTGAACACTGCTGTAATTAGAAGCATCAGCATTTAGCTGCAGTTCTCCACAGCCAGGCAGAACACTGGTGTTCCATCTGGCTTTATTTATTATACTACAGCAATCTCAAAAGAAGCAGAATGTTATGAAATACACCATCATTGACAAGGTACTTGTTTCCTATTCCTATTCTTGCAAATTATTGAAAGCAACAGTTAGAGTTCCTTTTTCTGGTTTTTCAAAGAGATACACCAGGTATATTTTTAAAGGCCAAAAAAAAAAAGCCTGACCACTGATTTGTAACACAAGGAACATGCCTTACATGGAGTGAACTTGTTCTTTTGAGTTATGAAACAGATTAAAAGAACTGATTGGATGAATTCTACTTTAGTGCTTTGATATATTTTGTAGTCATTAAAGACCTAATTCAGTACTGCTGCAGGGCTGTTGGCACTGCATTCACAATTGATAAGGCATTTCTGGATACAAAAATGTAGCATCAATAAAATAAACAGATAAAAACACGTGAAAGAGCCACCCTCATCACACAGTTGGAAAAACAAGGCACAGAGACTAAAAGGCTTTCCTTAATGTTGCACAGGAAGCCAAAACAAGGTGGAAATGCCCTCAATAACCCCAGAACTCCAGTTCAGTGTCACAGCCAAATGCTACTCTTCCCCAACCAGCAAGGTTCCATTTCTGCCTGTGACATGGAGCACACGCAGAAGCTGCAGGAACAGCTACATCACAGCTCCACCACAGCCTTGGGTCCCCATTGTTCTCGCCCAGTTTGTCACCTTCACCAACTGCACTCCTTTAATCACTTCTGAAGCAACGCTGCAGAGCAGACGAGTGCAATGCTCCATTCTTCTGGTTGGTAGGAAAAAACCTTTCAAACCTGTTTTACCACTAAAGCCCCACTTGTAGGCAACAGGATAAAACTGAGAAGTTGGATCCCATGAAACAGCTCTGTAAAGATGATGTGGTTCATTAGGAAATGAAGCTCTGCAGGACCACATCATTCAGCCAACACAACAGAAGCTGAGGATTAACACCAACATTTTTCTATTTTCCAAGATACTTATTATAATTAGTAACAATAGGAAAGGCATGATTGCAAGTTAAGCACTGTGCAGACTGCATGAAGAAAGTATTGTGAGGCTGAATCAAGGCAAGACAAAACAGTGGCTGGAAATTAAGTGCCTTGTGAAACTTCCACTGTTTAAACTAATCAGTTCATTGTGTTAAGGGATTCATGATAACACCATCCACTTAGTGCCTTGGTAAGTGAGCTCCTCTAATCCTCCTGCTTTTTCACTAGCTAGCACTTTCTCCAGTCCTATGGCATCAGACTGGGATGTCACAAATAAACGACTGAGATCTAATTACGGAAGCAGAGCGTGCCAGGAAAGAAGATGAGCAACATGGGAAAAGGCTCCCAGCATTATCCCAAAGAGGCACACCAGGGGAAGCAGGGTTGGCAGAGAGTGGGGCAAGTGGGTACCACAAAGCTGCAGGAAAAGCACAGTGCATGCAATTTTGATGGATCTTCAGCCTGGAAAAGGCTTCATAAAAAGTGTTTGTTTGAAAATCACTACACCATCACATACCCTGATGCTTTGCCCTTAGACTTCAGAGTGATGAAGAGTGCTGCAGTACAAGAAATATTGTGGGTAAACAGAATAGTGAGGTCAGACAGCCCAGTTAGCTCTGCCCACTTACCTCTTCAAAGACAGATTCTTAAAATTACTCAACAGCCACAAAATGAACAGGATTTTCAAAGATTCCTCTTAGTGACCACAGTAAAGAGGCTGGGTTTGCCAAAGGCAGGAGGAGGAGCTGCTGGGTGCTCCCCTCCTTTCAAAAATATTCACTCTGCATATAAGAGCCTAGACGGAAACTGAATATTGACTTTTTATTAAAAAGCCAATCAAGACAATGTTTGGATGGTGGTTGATCCTGCAAAGATGTGACATCTACAGTGTCACAGAAGCACTTTTTGCTTTACAGAACCATGAGCATTTTGCTTTCTCTTAACATTTGCTACCCATACATGCATACACCTAACAGATATACGTGAATGCATCCATTTTTGCACTATTACTGCTGGTTGAACTAAAATTAGGTTTGTGGCACTGGCTGTCCTTCGTTCTAGTCTGATCAGGTGTCACTGATACTTTGCATTTCACAAGTGAGAACATTGTGGATAATTATCACAGCTGCAGAATTCTTTCAGTGTCAGCTTCCCCATCTGTAGAGATCAGGGACAGGACAAAGATATTCATCTCTCTGTGAGAAAACTGCTTGAGAAAGCATAAAGGACATCTCAGGCTATGGTAAAATAGTAGTAACTTCATTTTGCAGACAAGGGGAATACAAGCTACAGAAGATGAAAAGGTCACTAATGGAGGGGCACAAAACTGGAAGCTATGAGACCCCTGTAATAATTTTCATTTATTCACTTTGCACAAACATAAGTGATGAAATAACATGAAAAGCACAAAAGGATGAAATCCAATGTAAAAACCAGCCTTTAAACTGTCCTTAGGATTTTGGGTTTATCCTGAGAGGTCTCTTTTGGGGCCTCAGACATTTTCCCATCTGCCAAGAGGAAGTAGATAATGTCACTAAATATTTATACACTATTTCCCTGCTTTTAACATACCAAATAGGCTTGGCAGTGCTTTCTGAATTTCCAGGGCTTGCCCACGCCAGAACCCAGTACAAAGTAAGCCACAGAAACTTCACAACCTCCCCACAGTTTTCACCTGGGCCGAACCTACTGCTGCTCCCACTTCAAACAGAGCTGTGAGCTCCTGTCAAGGGGGTTTTTGGGTGAAATCCTCTAAGCTGCAGCCAGTCAGGATAGGTGATAATAAGGTACCTCACATTTGCACCTGTACAGCTGCTTTGGTGAACATCACTAGACAACATGGAAATTAATTCCAGTTGATAGTTAGGCCACTCCCCATTTAACAGCTGTGCTGACCATGTATGCTGAAGGACCAAGAGGTTCAGATTAGCATTTTATTTACAATTAAAATTAGTTTTATGGTGGAAGAAACTCTTGTAGGCCAAGGAGCAGTGGAACACCTGCCTGCAGCTCTCTGAAGGGCAGTTCCAAAGGCAGCAGAACACAATTTTTCTCAGTCTTGCCAGGAGCTGCAATGAGGGACAAGAGCCACATACTGGAGCTTGTGGGGTCCAAATTGGGTACTAAAATCCCCTTTTTACTAAGAAGGTGAAGCAGCACCTGAACAGCTGCTCAGAAAGGCATCTCTGCCCTTGGAGATTTTTAAAACTGGGCTCAATAAAGCCTCTGCTGACCCAGTGTTGGTATTAACCTTGCTTCAACTAGAAGGTCAGGCTAGATGATCTCCAACCAACATTCCCATTTAACGCTTCCATGATTCTAAAATGGTGCAGGTATTCTACACTGAGAAAGGCCAGAACCGCAGGAAGGAATCCTTTCTAAAGGCTAGGGACCTACACACTTTCTCTCTCCTTGTCTTTGCGACTCTTGTGTCAAATCCTTGTGTGTATCAGTGAGAGGGAGCCCATCATGTCTGACAGGGTGACAGCAGTAGCAGACTGCTGCAAGCCTGCAGTTATACAGGTCCTCACAGGTTTCTGTACAGATTGTAACTAGAATTTTTGTCTTGGAATCAAAAGGAAACATTTGTCACAGCACACCTTTTTTTTTTTTTTTTTAAGCTAAAAATATATAGAGCACAACAGCCTCGAGCAGTCCTGCAATCCTAAACATCAGCCATGAGTCACGTTAAAAAGTGATGCAACATATGGAAAGCAATAGGTTCAATGCATCAGGGATGCACAAGTTGAGTTTACAACACCAACGCAATCTGCACTCAAAAAAAAAATCTGCCTCAGTCCAGTGTCTTGTCAGAGAGGGAAATGAGGTTCCTATTTAATTAATTCACTGGATGTAGAGGAAAATATGGTCTTTATGCTTAAAAATATGAGGTACAAATAGCAGACACAGACTTGAAACCCAGCTTTTGCATTCAGCTCTGCCACAAGCATCCTATATAATATTTTGCAAAACACATTTTTTGAACAAATTTATGAAACAACCCATTAATGAAAAAAGCATCAATTTTTGAGTATCCAAATCGATACTAAGGCTTTCAGTGGAGCTGTTGCTGGAGTTTGTTGGAATGAGGGGTGTTTGGACTCTGAGTAATCACCTTGGCTGTCTGTGCATGCACATACCTCATCATGCTACTCAGCAAGTTGCTTTGAGCCAAAGCAGAATCCATTTGATATTTCACTTCTGTTTACTAACTTGTCAGTAAAGCTATTGCTGTGGTAAGAAATAACATGCAACATTCCTCCCTCTTAATGGCTGTCTAGAAACAATGGTATTATCTCATTCTGAAAAGCAAGAAAATAAATGGGGCATCTGGAACCATAATGAAGTGTGACTTTTATTTTCAGCACACTTAAGATAATGAATGTGTGGAGCTGCAGTGCCTACAGCCAGAACTGCTGCATTTGTGTGGCCACTGATTAGATGAACCAGTTTGTTACAGACAGCTAGGCTGTCTGATTGAGATAAATGCCTTTGCTAAGCACAGTCAGACTGCCTCAATTTTTCTGGTGTTGCTATTACCCAGCTAAGAGTACACATTGCTTTACCTGAGCATTTCTATACTTCATATTTTACACATTAATTTAATTATCTATTCTTTTATCTTCAACCTGAGCTTGGAATTCTTTGGGACTGTGTAGACTGTTTGACTCTATTAATAAAATTTATACTTCTCAGGTTTTTTGGATTTTGTATTATAATTTACCCTTTTTAATTTCTAAACCCATTTTTTCTCCTTTAGGAAGGGAGGTGCAACACAAGGCAGAAAATACTTGAATTATGACCACCGGCTACCAATCACAAAGCAGCACTTTTGTTTACAATTCATAGAGAAGGTTCTGCAGTTTACCTGTGCCTATTTCACAAAAAGCTTTTATTAACTGCTCATAAGCAAGATAATTTCTTGCTACACACAGGCAAGGCAGAAGATTTCTGGGTCACCGTGAGAGAGAAAATTATTTTTTGTATTTGTGAGACATGAAAGAAAACCAGCAGACCTTACTCAGGACATTAGATCCAGTCTATCACATTTTGGTGTCAGAAGTAATCCCAGAAATACAGACACAATTTTCCAAGGAGAAGAATCTTGGATCATTTATTAGGTAGGGAACAAATCATTGCATATTACATAGTGCTGAATGATAGCATGGTAAAGTAGAAGTTAGGTTTTTTGACAAGTTGAAGATAAATGGGATCACAGTGGCATTTGGTCCATATTTCTCCAGGGTGATGTTGCTGCAGCTCCTTCCCGAGGGATTGTTGTCACAGATCATATTTGGGCACTAACTGAAAGCTTAGCTCCAAGTGGCATTACCAAGAATTTTCTGCTGCATTATATTATATCCCCCAAGGTGCAGGAGAACATTACTTGCAAGTTTTATGAGTAGTGTGCATTAGAAAAATGAAGCCATTAAATTCTCATAAGCTTTTCAATTTTTCATGTGGTAAGACTCTCGAAATGCTTTTTGTACCCGGGGCATGCACCAGTTACCACAACAGCAAAACCCAACTCTTCCTATTTAAGTCTCTTCCTAATGTCTCAGGCTCTCTCCTTCCCTTTATTTAGAAACATCCTCACTGTGGGTCCTTACAGCTTAGGGTGATTTTACTAAAATGACACAAGTGGCCCTGACTGAGGAGGACTTGCATTGAAAAACTACTTGCTTGCTATTTTCTGTAAGTTGCAGTTTATTCTGCACCTTGGGCTTTCTGATTTTGCCTTAATATTTTTCGCTACAGTTCCAATTTCAGCTCATACTTCTTTTCTCTGTAACTGAATATTGGCATTTAAGATTCTTTTAGACCAATCTATTGTCCTTTCTATGAACTTATTACAATCAAACCCATTAGTTTTAGACCCTGTCCACACTGAGTTACATTTGTGGATTTCTATCCCTCCCTAATGATTGTAGTTTACAGCCTTTCAGACCATCCTTTTCTTTTTTTGGCTGGTAAACCCCATCTAGCAGAGTCTTTCCACCAGGCAGAATGAAGATTCTATTTTTTGACTATTTCTGTTGCTTTCAGGCAATTTCTAAGAACATGAGAAATACGTTTCGAAACTTTGTAAGACAGGCACAGATTCACTCTTACACAGAATGCTATGAAAACCTCTTGTTTTACTTGTTTAGCAAAAGAAAAAACTCCAAATACTTTGTGCCACAAAGTGGACAAACAGAAGTATACAGAACTGGATTAGCAGACGCCTCTGCCTTCATGTGAACCTGGCTGAGAAACTCAAAGGTGTGAGCAGAGATCAATTAGCACACATTCTCTGCTCTGTAATCTTCACCTCTCAATTACTTATCCTTTCTTAATTAAACATAGCTACAAGATGGAGAATCCTCCCCAACACATCACTCAATAAACATTTTCATCCTCCTGATTAAAAAGATCTTAATATCACAAAAGTGAAATCAGATTCAGGAGACCCCCACAAGCTACAAATAATGGTTGATGTATTAACACACTTCTGCCTCATCTCTCTCACTAACCAGTCCTGTTTCAGAAAAATAACCAGCTTCCCAGTGCTGCCTACACCTTCTTATGCAGTTTATAGCAGAAGCCTGTCACACTGTCCCTACACAAATAAATTTCAGTTGCATGTGTTTTATGAACAGAAGAACAGACTTACGAGGGAATAAGAGTAGCTCAGCTTCACAAATTTCAATCAGGTTAAGCCTCCCAAGCCATCTTTTTAAAAATCAAACATACTTCATGTCACATTTTTATTAGCAAGGAATTTCTTGTGCTGTCTCATTATTCTTTCACCAAGTTTGTTTATCTTTCTCTGAAGGTTTCTCCAGAGCAAAGCAGTATTGATCAATGTAATGTCACTGACCCCGGAACGCAACGTGTTAAATAATTCTCACTGTGCACATTCCATGACAAAAGTGATGTGAAAACAATAATAAATGTTGAGCATAGGAGCTGGTTAAATAAAGCCTCTGGAATTTTAGGCTCACATGCTTAATCCTATAACCTAGACTGCCTCTCTCTTTGTTTATACAAGCTTATCATGCAAATAATTTTATTTCCTATTTGTAATTGAAAAATAAATCTACTTCAGAGCTCTAGAACTCAATTTCAAAACTCAACAGTTCGTATTAAAAAGGAAAGAACCTTCAGTATCTCAAACTAGACCAACTGACTGATGTTTGAAAGCCCACAGAGTATTTCAGGCAAGCTTATGAAAATGCACCAGCACTCCCTTTCCTTTGCTCTGCCCTGAGTGTATTTGTTTTGTCACATTTTACTTTCTTGTCTTGCAGCTTCTGCATTCACATATTCCTGTCACACTCCAAAATCTTCCTTAAAATTTTATTCCTATTAGCATGTTCAAGGAATTTCAGCCTGCAGATTCTGCTCTGTACTTTCTGTGCCCAAAGAATGCGAAGCAGAACAACTGGGACACAGAAACAAGAAAAGTTGATGCTATTGATGATGCCTTATCTTTTACTGGTGGGAAGAATGGCAAATATGAATATAAATCCTAAAAGTCATTACTAAGGATATGGTGAAGACTGATGCAATGCACACTAATCCCAGCAGACATGTTTTGGGAAAGGAAACTTAAAGCTAAGTGAGTCCTACAGAGCTGACACTCTGCTCTTGCCACAGAGCTCTCTCCAGCTCTGACCACACCTCAACAAGTGTCACGGAGCTTTAGAACCATCTCTGGACACACAGGAATTAAGCATGAGGGACAGAAAAAAAGCACTTGTGAACTGTTATTCCGGAATAAAGTAATTTTGATTCAGCAAAATAATCTGTAAAGACATGCAACTCTCTACAACCGGCCAGACTTAGTCCCTCAGAAGGCCCCAGAGAGCAAGATAAATGAGAATAAACAAATACCTGCTTCAAAGAGGTAATAACTCAGCTATAAAAATTGTTAAGGATACAAAAAGCACAACAGATGAATACAGATAGGGCAGGCAGAGTAACAGCAAGAAGCAATGAGGAGTAGTTCTCCCATATAAGTAGGTTAATCACAGTCAAGGTTTTGAAGGCATGAAAAAACCCAGAATTTTTAAAAGGGTTTCAGAAAAGGAAAATGAGTGAGCAATACAGATGTTCGTGTCCAGGACATGCAGCTTATGTCTGAGATGACACAGATGGAGTCAAATGTGGGCTGATTTCCTGTCAAATGCGAGGCTACAAAACTCTTCAGTGGCAGTATTCCGAAGAGATACAAACCAGGCCAGACTACAGCTGCTGAAGCCAAGGAAATGATGTTGCAGCAACCAAGATGCAGAATCACTGACAGCTTGGATGAAAGCTCAGCAGTGTGCAAAGACAAGAAAAGCTGTCATGCAGACAGAATTAGCAGGATTTTGATAGGCTGGATGGAAAGAGAGAGGAAGAACTGTGAGCTGAAGGGAACACCCAGATTACTCATTCAATGAGAAAGCAGCACAGCAGCTGGAAGGGGACAATGCAGGAGCCCTTGGGCAGATGAGGAGATCCAGGTTAGCAACGTTTTGTTCAAGGCAAAGCAGAGATGAGGGGTGTCAGAGGGGCACTGAGATCGGGATCGGCCAGTCAAAAGCTGATGGATGTTGAGCACAGAAGCAGATTTCCAGCACTTCTTACTCTACTTTATTAATTCCATTAGCTTTGCCTAGACAACTCCTTAACCATTCCAGAAAGGCTGGGCTTTACACTGTGAACCAGGGACTGAAGCTGTTTTAGTACTTTAGTTCTCTTGGAGCTACCTCACTTGACACCGATTGCTCAGCAGATTTCCACAGCTCATTAGTATTTCCTGCAAGTTAACTCTCAGCTCAGACTGCTGGTTGCACTTCAGTGTGTCTCCTGTTACAAGGTTTCTACCACTGCCTTTTCACATTTTTCTCTACATGATGCCCCTCATTTTCAAGATGCTTCCATATTCCAGTAGCTAACAAGAGCTGGAACTTCTGATCCATCCATGAGGAACACTTGGATCCAACAACAGGAATCTGAAAGACTGAATGGCAATTCAGAATTCTGTTTTCTGCACCTGTTTCTTCATCCCCACTGCTTCGAAAAAAATCAGCCACGTGTCAAGTTAACATGAATTATTTCCCTAAACTCATGTTCTCCTGCAGTGGATCACACACCCCGAGTTAAAAGCCTTGTCAGTCCTTGCTGTTTATCAAGCTTGCCCATAGAAGTACACAGTCACAGACACAACCACAGACACAGACACTAATTAACAACATTCCATTGTGCCACAAATGAGAAATGCCAGGAGATCTACCTGAACCCTGCCCTGCTCCTTACACAGCTCCCACTTCACGAGCACACATGCACACAGACAGCAGGCAGACAACAATATACAGAGATAATGAATGGGTCTCTAGTGTTTCAGATTTACCTACAACCGTGTCCTTCCATCAGAACTTTAAGAGTGTTTTGCTTCTGGCACTAGCATTAGCAATCCCACAACACAGACTGTTAAGAAAAACGTTGCTCAACATTAGAGATAGTTAGAAACAGAGTCAGAAAAATCTGGGTGCTTCCCAGGAGCACTCTGCAAATTACTCATGAACTAGAAGATACTTTACAAACTGTGCATTGCACGGCTGCTGCCAATGGGTTACGCAAGTCTCCGAGCAAAAATTAAAAAAAAAAAAGAAAACAAACTAAAAATGAATATCCCGATGAAAAAAGGAATGTGTACATCTCATGTATTAGAGACACAAACTGAATTTGAAATAAAGGACATGCATATGGAAAGTGCACATATTTGAGGGGCGGCTGGGGGGAAAGAGTTAAATGCAGATAAACCTCTTACTGGCGAAAATAACGTTTGAATTTAATTTTATATCCAGACTATCCGGTTCACAGTCCTTTCATTCCTACTGTGGGAAAATGGGAACTGGAAAAAAAGTCCCACCAAGGAGGCTCTTTTCTTTCCCTCCTTTTTCCTTTTTTTTTTTTTTTAAACTTTAAAAGTCTGTGATGACCTAAAGAAAGTAACAAAACAAATCCAGTATTTTAAACTCAACTTTCCCTAGGGTCTCAAAACTGCATCTGCTCCATGTGCACTGAATTCAGCAGGAATACACTGTCCAAGATGACAATCAGTCACTGAGGGACACCAATATATAAAAGTAAATAGTAAGAAAAAGGCATTTTAGAGGTGAATACATATAACCTACAGCTACTGCTTGGTAGATTTAACTCCTCTTTCAATGTTTCTAGACTGTAGTTATACAGTTTATACTAGAGTAAATTGCCCCAAATACAGTTTATCATTTAGCCTATAAACTAGGGCTTTAAAGGGGCATTTCTACATTCAGCCTGTAATATTACCTTGTAGGCAGCTTGTCTCATAAACTGCTTTGCAGGCTGCTTCCAAATAGCAGGCACTGTAATGACCCATCTTACTTCAGTGTTTTCAAAGTCTGAGCCTCCTTGGTCACTGAGTTCCTAAAAAAAAAGGAAAATAGAGGTGAATGCAAAATGATGGGTGTCTACTTTACAGGAGAACATTATTTTCTGTTGGCTCTGGTAACAGTAACCCTCTTTTCAATTTTTTTTGTGTTACATCCATGCTACAAATCAGAATTACTTCCAACCTGCCAAGAATGCTTTTCTATGCCAAAAGGTGGGATTAAGGTTGAAGCTTTCTCAAGGAGGCCTACAGAAAAGTTTACTGCTCAACATACAGAAAATTTGACTTTTGCAAAAGCAGCAATTTACAGAATATTACAGCACATTTATGTACATTCTTAGCCACGGTGTGGGATTTGCTGTAGCTTGAAGAATTCACACTTACATTTTGATTAATACAGAGAAAAAGATTTGAGGTATCACTGACGAACATTTATGTTTTACAATCTGGATTTTTCAATGACTGCTTTATACACCACTTACCTTTAAATCAAATTTTTATAATGCAGTTAACAAGGGGAAGTTACAGTTAACCCCTTTAAAAAATGACTGATTGGTCCTTCAAAATTTTGCTTTAAGCAAACATTCAAGACTAGTTTAGCACTTTTATTGTCCTTTTTTTTCCCCTTAAAAAAGAGGAAAGTCTGTACTGCATTTGCAAATTAGGTGATACACTGACATGTTTTGGGCAAGGTTCCAAGTAAAATGTCATTACCATATGTCCTATCTAAATCTCCATCCAAACAGAGAAAGGTTCAGAAAGGTGGACAACAGGCCTTTAGAATATAAAAAAATGTTTCTGCATATGCTGAGCCAAGGTGTTGTGTTTGTTTAGCTACGCTGCACTTCAAAAATCCATGCTGGAAAAGTAGTACCATTATACTGCACAGGGCACCACAGACACATTACAGTCCAAAGTAACAGCTCACTTACACGGCTCGTCTAATTAGTTCCAGGATTCACTCACAAATGCCAGGGATTGAGTTATTGACATCAGGAAAAGGATGTAGCCCTGAACAGGCAGCACAGCAATATATGGGATTTTATCCAACATTCATATTTGCTAAGACTATCCCCAGACTATGCACAGGTCCAAGTCTGTGACTCTACAATCAACCCCAAAAAAATGTACTTCAAGATGTCTTTGACAAGATGAGGCATTTGAGTTGTAGTGGCAGGATTGTTTCTCTGCAGCCGTAAGGAATAGACTGGGATCTCAGAGAAAATAAATTAAAACCCTTCAAAAAAGTAGGTTAGCTTTTAACCACATGGCTATTTTAAACAACACTTGCTTGCATGAATACTCTGATTTGACCCAGGAATTGCTCTGCCTACATTGACATTATAGTGGCACGTTGGAAGCCAATGTTTACTTAACTCACAATTGACTGTTTACACAGGATTTAAAATCTCAAAACCTGTTTACTGGGGACATGTATTCCATTGGAGAATAAGAAAAACAATCTTGTGATCCAAGAACAATGCAAGAAATGAGCACTGCAACATTTCAAATCAGAAATGGAAAATTATAAGCTTTTAAATTTTCTTGTCAAATCAACCTTTTTTTCCATTGAAAATACAGTAGAAAATATCTAAGCCAGTAAAAAGCTATTCAGAACTCTGCATCACAGTGATGCTATTAGTGAATCAAGCTTGGCCTGTGCAAGGGGAAATTACTTCAGGCTATTGTGAGCTCTCCAGAGTCCACAGCCTGCCCAGAGTTTCTACACTTGCCTTGCTTTGTTTACATCAAATACTACTTAGGTCAAAGCTTGGCAAGGTTAAAAATATTAAGCTCATATTTATACTAGTTATAAATACAGCAAATCTTGATAAGGAAGCATTACCCCACCTTTAATGCCTGTTCCTTAAAGAACTGCAGAGCATAAGCAAATATCTCAAGTGCTTTCACTTTTTTGCCATTTGCAGCTGTCAGGTCTGTCTCCATGGTAAGATTCTACATGAAAGAAAATAACTGTAAGTTATTGAAAGAAAAAGGCAAACATCAAATTAATTCCCACTGCTTGAGGACAGGGAACTCTTCATTATTCAGCCGGTTAGGAAAAAGTGACAAAACTATTCTGAAGAGGATTTAACTCATCACTTGAATTTCCTGGAGCATGACATTTTGCTGCTTATTTTAGACTTTGTTTTTAAACACTTACCATGCCTACAGATAACTGCAGGCAGAGAGAAAAACATGGACTCAATATTAAATAATTGCAATAGATGTATCTGTAAATAATTGCAACGAAGCTGCACATGCAAGATATTTAACCTAGGTTAAGAGTTAAAAGAATAGAATTTTGGTTTCCCACCAACACATGAAACCAGAAAACACCTCAAAACAGAAAGTATTGGCCTATTCCCAAAATTCTAGAATGGATTAAAAGACAAAAATACAATCAGGAGGAATAACGTCAAATTAACAGCCTGATTAGCACTTGGAGTTCTGGCAATGAAATTATGGGTGAATTTGCTCTGCTGCTCTAGAGCTCAGTATGGCTCTTATATCCCATTTCTGCTGACCAGATTTATTGACCAAACCAACCTCCCAGATGCAGCCTCCCCAGACAGGACAAGAAGATCTAAGCAGAGCAGATACCGAACTTTTAAGATCTACAAGGAAGGCTGGCAAGGTACAGTTGCCAAATGCAGTGAGAAACAATATGAACCATAATGCTAACTGAAGAGTTTAATTTATTCAATTTACTCTCCAAACTTAGAAATGCTTCACTTCTAGTTGACAATTTTCAGGCAAAAACCTAGTACTGTTCAGAGGAAAACAATGTGAGCAGCACACACACTTTGGATATTACTTACACCAGTGGTATGTAGCTTCATCTTAAACTTTTCAAAATACAACCAGTGCTTTGATTCAGTGGGATCCAAGTCATGGTAGAAGTCTCTTGCTGCATAACCAAAGCTATGGAACTTTCTCTCTGGTGTTAGGAGGATAGTGGTTGGTGTCTTCTGATTGGAAACACCGGGATCTCCACCTTCCCATCGTCTGGCCAAAAAGTGAAACAGCTCCAGTAAGTGATGCTCAGTTTTAGAGCAGCAGAAAAAAACAAGTGTATCATGATAAAAAACAGTGTGCTGGCAAATTGTACAGATTGCTTTCCCCTCCAAAGATACTAATTTCAAACTTTATAATACCAAAATCAAGGGGTTTTATTCCCACCTAAGAAAAAAGGACTGCAGTTTTCATTTCAGGTAATTCAGTACATTTTTGCAGTTAGTTTATAACTCTTAAGGATATATCACACTCTGATAAAAACACAGATTCCCTAAAGTAAGCCATACACAATTAAGGAAACAGTTTTGTACTTAAAATTTCTACCTAAGCCAACACACGTCATAAATATTGTAGAGGAAAAAAAAAATAAATCAAGTAATTATCCAAGAACACTACTAATAAAACCCTAAATATGGCCTTTCCAATTGTGATTCAGACTTCATGAATGGTTACTTGCAAGGGATATTTTTCCCATTTTGAATTAGGGACCTGCTTAAGTCATCTGCACATCACCATGGGGAAGCTGATTAAATCCCCATTTCTGTCCCAGAATACTCTCTGAAACAAGACAAGTCAGTTCAACCAACATCTGATCATGTGCCTCATTTCCTAGACACCTGAAACTCTGAAGGCAACATGCCTGCAGATGTTGAGCTCTCTGCATTGCACTTTCTACTCATGTGAAGTTGATGGATTTTGTGTTTCAAACACCCAAAATGCTCTACAAGTTTTAATCTGTCAAAAATGGAGCGGACTTCCCCGACCTCAAAGGATCTTAAAGGCACCAAAATATCTGTCACTACTGGTGAATAAAACTATCCTATCTCATCAAGATTGTGAAGGTGTCTTTGGGGGGGACCCACAGAAGCATTAAGGCAAAAGTAATCCAATGCTGCTTTCACAGAACGGATACGAAAATAAATAAGGAAATAAATAAGAACACTGAATATGGGAACACCCAGCAGCAGGAACTGAAGGGAGGCATGGCAGGACAAAAAGGTCAGACAGTAGAAAGTTGTAGAAACAGTTGGAGCATTCCTGTCTCCTCATTTCTCCATCACAAAAAAAAAAAGGCAGAACGGAAGAAACTCACATTACTGTTCCTCCCCCCACCATATACAAGTACTTTCTGTATGAGAAACAAACATTTACCAGAAAACATTTTCTTAAAAAGGCATCAGTGGAAAATCTGTTTATGCTCTCAGATATAATCATAATATAGCTCAAACAGGAGCCAAGTTAAGATCACACAGGCAACTGCATTCATTATTAAACTACACGTCGATTGCTTTTTCTAAAGATAGCAAAACACACTTTCAGAATACACTCCTGCCAAAGCCCTCATTCTGAAGCATAAAAAGGCTGCCTTGCTCTGTGGTAGCTGTTTATGTGACATAGAAAGAGTATGTAGAAAAAATAATTTCCATTTCACTCTCAGAAACAATTGAATCTGTTGAAAATTAACTGACCTCCAGACCAAGGCAGAAAAGTGACATGGAAAACTGCAATCTAAGGGGTTGGTACTTGGCAAAGTAACAAGGAATGGGATCTTCTGAAGTGCTGGGAGCCCTTCAGACCATTCAACTGGATCAAACAGAGCAAAATCTCTCTTTTTTTGCACAAGAAGCAGAGAATAACATGTCTGAACTTTCTTCAGTGCAGAAGACAATTCCACTGCCCTGACAGTAGAAACAGCATGATGAGGAGTGGAATGATTTCCACATTCATCCACTTGCAAAAACTTTCCTAAACCTGCCTAGTTCCGCTGCTCAGCCCCTGAGCTACCATCAGCTGGGCAAGGGCTCTGCTCCAGGTCATTTCTTCTAACCTGCTGTTAGAAATGCACTTGGTCAACTCCAAAATCTTTGAGTAGGTGTTACAGCAAACATATGGTTCCAATGTGAAGAAGCTGGGATCTCACAGCTCATGAACAGAAAACACTGCTATTGCACCAGATTGTTAAATCCCACACACCCGCTGCAAGCAGAGAGGAGACAGACTGGTATCGTTTTTGCTTGGAATCATTAATGATTCATTCTGAGTCACTGGTGGGAAGTGCCATAAATAGGCTGTGGCTAATAACAATGCTTCTTTGTTTTTCATTACGGCCAGGCACATTTTCTCTTTCCGGAATAAGCACACTTAAGGTGCAGTTTAAATGAAGACAAATTTATGTTCAATGCTACAGGATGAAATTTTCAAAGCCACCTGGAGGATTGGATGCTCGCTTCCTGATGAGTTTCTGATGGAAACTGGACACGGTAATTGCTCAGCATGTTCTAAAGCCCTCATCTTGTATTACTGTTCAGTCAAAGAAAGGACAGCACGGAAAGAGAAAGGGAAGCATGACTTTACCATTTACAATCAGAGATTTAAAAATATTCCTGTGTGATGTTTTTCTAGAGAGAAGCAGATGCAAAAGCAGGGGAATGGTAACTCCTGGCTGCAGCACTCTTCCCAGGTGGAGCCTGGCCTCACTCCAGGTAGGGGAGGATTTTAGTCAGTAGGGCTAGGACTGCAACACCTTTGTTTGCAGATTTCTTTCATGGTACCAATACAGGCAAAATAATGGTAATAATGCTCTTAGGAAAAATAAAAATAAAAAGGAAATGCCTATCAAAAGCATAAACCTATACAAGTCAGAATTGCTCTAAATGCATGTAGGGGATATTTTTACAGAGCAGAACCACAGTTAAAAAGACTATTCAAACAGAACCAAAGTAGATTGCTTTCAAATGTAGACATATGAGTTCCTAGGTTGATATAAAGTGGAGTATCTCAACAGAGATATAAACAACACAGACCTGTTTATAGCCACAGAGCATCTAAGTGTATACTAGAAGTGAAAATAGAGACAAGAAAGTCAGAAAAGGAGCACGAGGTTATATACAGGTTAAAGAAATGCCCTTATTCGCACTTCGATCTGGCTAAGACAGACCAAAGAGTGACTTGTGCAGAGTGATGAGAATTTGATCCAGAGCTGCAGCACCACATTCAAGGAAATGAAACACTGGGGTCATCAAAATGCAGCTGAATGCCACCAGCAGTGTGTATGCAGAAAAAAGGCAAGTGTGTGTCTCCCAGTAATTACAATCAGACAGGGAAAAGAGGGAAAAGGAAAAAACCTGAAGGTTGAAGTTGCACTGAAAAGAGACCACATTCTCCCTCCTTCCAATGACAGACTGCAATTTGTTTCATAGCCACATGCATTTTTTCATTTATTCTCCATTTGTGAAATACTCCCATTCAGTTGGATGCTATTTAGCTGGTAGCCAAAACATCTGTAACTTCATGTAAGTGCATATAAATCAAGTGAAGTTTTTCAACACTGTGTAATATCTCATGTACTCCTTCCAAATGAGACACATTCACTCGTTCTACAGCAGCAAATATTCCTTATGGCTCTGGCACTGCTCTGCTCACTGAAGTGCTGAGCTCATGGCCAGGCTGTTCAGATGCCTTTACTCCAGTCTTAAGTTAGGGTGCAAACAGCACTCGTAACACATTCACTCTGCAAAAAGAATCTGAACCACAGCTACCTTTAACAGAAGCTGGGGGCAACTATCAAGCGTTGTCAGGACTACCTAAAACTGATAAAACAGTAACCAATGTTTTGCAATCGAAGTGAAGTCATTCATTGAACATTTACAAACCCACACCCAACTCCAAATGCGCTGAGATGAGTGAGGCTACTCATACATTTAAAGATAAAGAGATGCTTAAAGAACTTTGTTAAGTCAATGCTTATAAACTCATTTTTTTTTAGCACTGGACATCACAGCAAAGAAACACACACAGTCAAAAACATGACTTTGTCTGCCTGCTAATAACACAACAAGAACCATGGCACTGCTGGCACTACACTCAAACCTGGTGCTAAAGCCCCGTGCGTTCACTCTTTTCCAAAGCAGGACCTTCTAAATAAACCCATCTTACCCTTTTAGAGAAAAGCAGCTTTGTTAAAGGCAGGCAGAAATCTAAGATCTGGAAAGGATCAACACTAAGGAGGGAAGGTGGAAAAAATGTTAGGAAGTAGAGAGGACCATGCATCACTGGTATGCTTTATTTTAAAGTAAACATTCTCGAGTGCTGGCGGGAAGCTACATTTACTCTGCTGAAATATTTGTAAGTTATCCTACATGTAAGCCTCATTATATACAGAGTTTGAGCCCCTTAATGCCTTCTGAACTACTGAAGACTTATCTTAATAAATATACCCTTCTTTTAATTGAATTTCATTATTTCATGAGTATGTATATATAAATATATATAAAGATATTGCATATATTATTTGATAAGTCGGTTTCAATTATATCTTGCCAAAACCCTTCCTGGACAGAAATATCTGTTTAAAAAAAAATTAAAATAATTCTTGGTATTAAAACATATTCCATTGTTAGAAATGCCTGTTGGAAATACGAATGTATTTCCCTCCCCCCCAAAAAATAAAAATGGTCCCCCCTTCTGGTTGGAAACTTATGAAGTAATCTATTTAATTTCTTTCAACATCAGTATATCATATAAAAGCTACACAGGTCTGAAATCACAGTCATGCTGCCGTTATCGCATAAGGAAGAAAATGTCATGTTTTCAACCACAAGTAGCAAAATGTCAATTAAGATTTGGAATATACTCTAAGCACCTGGATTTCAATGTCCCAGTGACTGACAGCAGGAAGCCTGGTACGGAGAAGGGATTTCTCCAGGCAAGGAGAATCTAATCTATAATGTGAATCCAAGAGCAAAACCAGGTCCTAAGGTAAAACTTGAGTCCAAGGCGCTTCAAGGACTTCCCTAGAAACAGCAGTGATTTCACACAGTAAAAGCTCCACAGAGTTTAAGGAACAACACAGAGTTGTTCTAAATACAATTTAGGCTTGCTCAGATACAGCTTCAGAGATGCTTTCCCTCATTACATCCAACTTCTTTAAGAACTTTAATGATTACTTGCTGCCAAAAGAGAATAGGAATTGATAAACATGGGTTCCAACTTGCCCACCCTGAGAGCTGTCTGAGACAGCAACATAGGGCCTGTCCTCTGACTGCCAGCCTCATGCACCTTCCTGTGCTGCTGAGAGAACGAGAGATGGCTGAAATGCAGAAAAGACCTCAAAAGCGTTACTCGTCCATCCTACAAATGGTAGATATCTTTGCAACTGGATGGCATAATACCATTCCTAAATTTACTCTCCTTTAGACAGTATTTCAAATCCCTCGGCTGCAGTACATCTTTGAAATACTTTGCAGCCATGCACAAACCAGCTATGCAGACTGACTGCACAATCAATAGTGTCTGCTGAGATTTAGGGAGCTGCATTCAGCTACCACCTTTGCTTAGAAAAAATGCAGTATGTCACACTGGACTGCAGCAAATTAGGCTTTTTGACCTTTTGTTCTCAGCATTACAGCACAGTATCTACTTCTGTAACAGCAGAGATGTTTAGAAGAACCTCTATGGCTGAGCTTCTCATATATGTTTTGTTTATGTCTAAAATTATCTGTATCTTGCTCTTGTTACAATATAGTAATTTTAAATACACTTTAAGCTACAAATAACTTTTAAAAAAAGACTGTAAAATATTATAACAATGGCTTGTATGACAAACCTTTCAAGTAGCTGCCATAACAGTTTTTGCATTTGTGATTGCATAGACTTATATCATGCTGATTTAATCAAGAAATTTAAAAATAAACCCCCCTACATCACAGCATCTAAAACGTGTCCTTTACATACATATAACACAGATTTCACATCAAAACTTCATTTTCACATTCATGCCTTTTGATTGCTTATTTCGCAGTATCAATGGATCAGTATCATAGATTTGATTCAAATTTAATGCCACAAAGCTTGAATCAGACAAAGGAACTCCCAGTGCAAGTAACCAGGTGCTGTACACCCAACCATACAGGGTGTGATTCCACAGGATGGGCAGCTCCTGGATGCCATGACCCTTAGAAAATCAGTCTCTGAGATAAGGGCATCCTGACTTAATTATTAAATTTGCTCCCTGAACAATTCTCAATCTTCACTGAACCCTCCTTTAATTCTGTCATTTTGTAAACTCAGCAAAATAAGAGAGGGGATGTGTTCCCATTGACTACTAAAGCAAATCAGAATACAGTAAGATGCAACAAAAAGTCATAACCATGAGAAATCTGCACACTGTGGTAACGCCAGACAAAACCAGACACTTCAGGCTCCGGCAGAAAATACTGATGGCTACTGCAGGCAACCCGTGTTATCACAGTCACAAACTAAATGCTGCATTGCAGCCCTTACCTCATTACATGAATACATTCTGGCTCCTTGGTGAAGCTGTAGGCGTAGCCACTGGATGTTGTGCCAAAATCAATAGCCACAACAACAAGAAATAACTGTTCTACAGCATCGTCTGCATCAGAGTCCTTCTGTTAAACAGCACAAGCAAAACAGACACTGAGTCACTGATCAGAATCATCGTAACCTGTCACAAGTTTTGCTCTGCAAGACCTGCCTATCTCTTCAGTGAAAATCAGGACTTCCCTAAGCTTGCCTTTGTGACCAAAGTTGATACCAGAAAGCTTCACATTCCAATGGAATTGGAAATTCAATACATGACTCAACATATATGCTAGAGCCTTTTATACATCATTTTCTAATCAAAGCTTCCTTCATACTTATTTTTGGAGTACTTCTTATCCTGTATTATTAAAACTTATGGGTTTAGGGCTGGTTTATTTTGCTTTTTTTTTCTTCCTAAACTGATCAACTGAAGAATATGTTTATGCCTACCAATGTGGTATATTTGGGACTTACTTGCTGGTTTTACCATCTAACTATGTCATAACCTTGAACATTAAATACTAATTTTGCCATTCAAAAATAATGGAGACAAACCCACCCAAGATACAGCACTAAGCTTTGTATCCCATGATATAAAGAAGAATTTATATAACACCTATTTAGCCAGCACTACATGCATTCTTTCCTCCTGCCTCTGCTAGAATGCAGGAAGCTGTTCGGATGCTTATGATGAATTTGAATCCTTCTCCCTGCTTTCTACCCGTAACCCTGCAATCCCTGAAAAGCACCAGCAAGGGCAATATGCTCCAGACCCTTCACCAGGCTGGTTGCCCTAAATCCACCAGGGCTGCTCAGCCTGTACTCTCAGAAACACTTTGAAGCAACTGTTGTTATCTTCCACAGAGGAGCTGCCAAATGTCTCCCTCTATGAGCAGTGTTCCACCATACTCCTCACAGATCTCTGTTAATTCCGTATCTCCCACTTCCTGCACATTTCTGTTGGACCCCTACATTTTCCAAGATCACTCCATACACCTGGTACTTGAAATGGAGAAACAAGAGCAATAAGTTTTGGTCTCAAATCACGAAAGATTTGTTTGGATTCTCCTAATAAAGCTTTATCAACTAGGAAAATGTCTTCCTCAAAGAGTTTAAGCAGCAAATCTAATTGAAATAGGACATAATTTATCAGTATGACAGAAGTAAAATGGGAATTTCAAGAGAGTATGAGAAAGAAGGGAATAAAAGCCAAAAATCATGAGAGAGAGCACTGGAAACCCTGAAGATGGGTTTTTGCACAACTCTGAACTTGAATCAGAAAGCTAAGGCAGAAGGCTGACAAGAATAAAAATGTGTTCTGAACACATTCCCTTGCAATATCATGAAATACACTGTGCATGTACTGTGTTACAAATAATACAGGTGATCTTAAAAACAGGTGGGAGTCAGTTTTAACAGGAGTTTATCAACAAAATCAGTATGATGTACAAGAGATTAAAACACACTACCTACGGGACATTGTCTTGCTTCTTAAAGCTCACAGAAGGGGCTATTTTCCTTAAGAAATAAAACCAGTTAAGTTCTATTTTGAGCTTCTACCCCTCTCTCTCTCTCGGAGCAGATTCTTTTCTCCAGGAATTTGCGTTTTACTTTTGAGTACCATACATATCCTTTTGCTCTGAAAGGAAGATGACTTTGCAGGGGCTGCCTAAACAAATTAGTGAGAAAGACAGGTAACAGACCTTGGGAACCCTGAGGATCAAGAAGCCCCCGTGTTTGATATAAAAATATGCAGGAGCAAGTCTATGAGTATAGCAAACGAAAACCAGGAAAACTAGGAGCCCAATGAAAGGAATGAGAGCTCTGTCAACACCCCCAGTGTGACCAAAATCTCACTTAATACTATGGATAGCATAAAGGGGATCAGTATGGAGGAAATGACAACTTTCCAAATAATTTATGTCCCACTAAACAGGCAGGAGAATGTAATGTCAGCACACAGAATATGTTAAGAGTGCATTTCTTACCACAATGTGTGATGGAGACAGTGGAGTTATTCCAGGGTCTCCCAAACTTTTGGCTGGTGATGAGTAAGCAGATGTGGAAACTGCATCTAAAAGGAAACAAACACTCGTCAGTGTCAGCAAGCAGAAAGAGTAGATACAACAGTTACTTTGCATACTGCTAAGCTGTTTTCCAGTTGCAAAGAATCTGCTAAAACAGAAAGCAAATTCCACAGCTGCCATCTAAAATACATGTTTTGCCCTTAAAACATGCTAAGACACAACTACAGTTTAGGTTAGTTTATGTTTGTCTGACCTTCATGACTAATTACCATTCTTTTATTACATTGTCATATGCAATCTTAAAAGTCTTCCTAAATATATTCAAAAATCGTAGTTGGTACAAGCAGCTTGAGCACCACACACTGCCTAGGATTTAAATGTATGAATGCAGAAACTAAACACAAGCTGTGAGATCCAAAATGACAGACTCATTTTACATGAAAAAGAGGAGTTGAGAGCAATAGGACAAAGTAGGAAGAGTAAGTTGCAATTCGTCCATCCTGAGCCTTTATTCTGAAACTTTCCCAATACTGTCTCTGTTTTTATCCTTCACTACACTCTGCACTGAAACATCTTGCAGCTGTTAATACTACTGCAGGACAGAATCCAGCTGGGAAAAAGGAAAGCATTATTAACAAGTCATCAAAGAAATATTTCTACCCGGCATACAATACTAAAACTTCATTTAAAGGAACAGACCAAATGAGTGACAAATACTGTAATGCACTACTTTTATTTTTCATTATTTTATTTACACTGCTGATGATAGAAAAGGAAATGGCTTATTAAAACAATTAAGCACTGATGGCTTGGATGGATTTATATATAATATGTACTCTTATGAAGAATTCAATAGTTTATCAAAATGGAATGTACAAAAGGTACCACACACCCTGCCCATGCTCAAACTCCTTTGCTCCCAAATTTAAGCTCTGAGCTTACTGAATTCTCTTCTACAGCATAGAAGCTATAATTAGATGTAAAGCAGAATGATGTAATAGGCCTCTGAAGATTAATAATCATAATAAATGCTAAATAATACATTTCAACGTATTTTTATCACCTACTTGGATGCATCACACATTTATTCAGAGCATGTAATTCCTAGCCATGACTGACAATTCACAGCATCATTCCAAGATGACACTGGAGCTGCTCTCCAAGACCTTAGAATTACTTAGTGAAGAATCCTGTTGTTCCTGGTAATCAAACGTGTTGTTTCCCAGGGAAGATTCAAAAACCTTGCAGTGGGCAAGTATGAGATAATTCGCCCAAAGGAAAAATAAATCTTCCTCCAAATCTTAATATTGCTCTTGTAACATCATTTATTTCTTTAAGTTATAACATGCACGTTCAGCCTGATTTTCAGAAGCATTTGCAGAAGCACAACATTTGCATTTTCTACACAAGTTCTCCAGGAATATATTAAGTCACTCCTCTTGCAGTGAAGCACAAAAAGTCACAGGCCAAATGTGACAAGCACAGAATCTGCTCGGTTCATTAAGATATCTTTGGAACAGATGCTGTTATCAGCCCCCTTTGTGCAATTTTTGCCTCTTAATTTTTGCACCAGCAACATGCTATTTATTTTAGAATTGAAGAACAGTATTTCGACACAGAAAGAAAACCAGAAAATTACTAACAAAGTATATTCCTCGCATCCTGCTGTCATTCCTGGCTGGACCTGAACCAGTACTTCCTGAGCAGACCAGGGCATTGCAACACTGACTCAACATCTTTGGAAACTGGCACTTTACCACCACTTAGGATGCTGACTTGAAGCACAAAAATGTAGGCATCAAATCAGTGTCTGTGTGTTTTCAGGGTTTCACTTTGCCTCTAATTCTTTCGGTTACCTGTTTCGGCACTCATGTTTCAGAGAGGTGCTGGAGCAGGTCCAGAGGAGGCCACAGAGATGATCAGAGGGCTGGAGCACCTCTGCTATGGAGACAGGCTGGGAGAGAAGGCTCCAGGAACACCTTAGAGCACCTTCCAGTACCTAAAAGGGGCCTACAAAAGAGTCAGAGAGGGACATTTTACAAGGGCATGTAATGACAGAACAAAGGGTAAGGGCTGTAAAATGAAAAAGGACAGATTTCCATTAGACAGCAGGAAGAAATTCTTTACTGCCACAGGGGAGATGCAGCAGCACAGGCTGTCCAGAGAAGCTCTGGCTGCCCAATCCCTGCAAGTGCTCAAAGCCAGGCTGGACGGGGCTTGGAGCAACCTGGTCTAGAGGAAGGTGTCCCTGCCCATGGCAGGGGGTTGGAATGAGATGATCTTTAAGGTCCTTTCCAACCCTCAAACTATTCTGTGTTTCTAAGATCCATTTTCCAACCAGTCTTCAGCTATCAGCCTTGAGAAGTTATTTATACCTCTATGTGCAACTCAGAAAATCCTGTGTGACAGGATACACATTTTTATATTTCAGAGAGCAGTGATCTAATATTCAGTGCAATATTCATATCCACCCAATGAAACCACTAACTTGGGTGGTGTCCTACCAAGAATTGATCCAAGTTAATCAATAAAAAAGATCCTTCCAAACCCATGACCATTCACTGCTGCTTCTGCAAATACACAGCTAAATAAAATAATTCTACAATGCATCCCGCCTAGATCTAATGCCAAGATTTCTCAACAGGCAGTGAAATGATTGTTAAAAGCAAATGAAATTAGGATATTTGTACCACCCACCCCATCTGAACTGCAAGGTGTTAAAATGTATTTGTCCATGTGGAAGCTTTCATATTTTGTTGCGTTAGTGTTTCCTTGAAAAAAATGTGCATGTGTCACAATTTTTACAGCTGTGTTCTGAAGAGCAGTAAATGCATAGATATTCCAGGATATTTAAAAATCCCTTATCTACAAAGCACCATGATTGGTTGATCTGACAGAAACAAAAGCATCTGCTCCGAGCCAGAGAATGGGGAAAGGGTTGCAAAGAACCTGATTTGCAATCATGAAAATGAAAAAGGATGCCTGGACTGTTCTGGAGAGGATCAGGACATTTGGAACAGTTCTTAAAAACAGAATGACTTAGAATGACTTATTATGGCTTCTGTAACAAAAAACCATAATCAACTAATGTTCCACATAGCTCAAGTTCCAACTTTATCTCCATGTTTACTAAGGATCTCTCTCTCTGTAAAACTGCATGCTATGACAAAAACACAGCTAAACAGTATGCATTAAATAAATATTTAACTCTTACCAATTTATACACCAAATTAAATGGAGGAATCTGATTTAAAATCCAAATTAAAGTAAGTCCTCAAACAAACCAGTATTTAAAATAATTTTTTTTTCTAAATATGATGCAAACTTCTTTAATAAAATTTCTTACATTTACTTATAATATTCATATTAACCTGGAATAAGGCTTGGGTAATTTCAATAAATGTGTATAGACTGAATTTGAACACATTACAATTTCTGACTTTAGTCCTAACCTAAGCAATTGGGAAACAACACCTTGTGCATTTTTAAGGTGATCAGAGGCTGAAGGGAAAACAGAGAAGGCTCCCATTTTCAGACTTTGAAGGGTTTTTTTAACAATTCAAAGGGCCCCGATTTGCAGATTCTCAACAATTACAGAATTGGTGAAATTATGAGATCAGAAGATACTGTATTAATAATGAAATCATGTCCATTATCACATTAGCTCCAATTGCTGGTTTAGCAGATTTGATTTAAATTATTCCTTCTTTTCATCTAAACAGATGCAAGGGTTTATTTTCTGTGGTTTCCGGCAATTCCTAATCCGTTTAGCTTTTTCCGTTTTTCAGTAAATGATCAGCCACGTTGTAGAATTCAACAAAATGCAATGAAGGATTAACCTTTAAGTGTCACAGAATGCAGACTAAAAGCAAAGTCCAGAACATTTATAAAAACTTTGCTGATGCAGTGTGAATATTTCACTGATTGCATGTTCAGCTGAATCTGATTTTCTGATAGATCTGGAGAGCAGGACTAAGCTCATTATTTAATTAGAAAGATGGGGTAATGGCAGCTGGAAGGCTATCAGTATGTCCTGAATATTTGAGAGCCCCTGCCACATATTCCTACTCAGGACTGGATAAATGAACTTTAGGGAACTACTAGAAAAGCCAGACAGAGACCACTACAGTCCCAGATAATCAATTTAATACCAGCAGCTTCAAGAAGGGTGACTGCTGGACCTCCCATGCACAAGCCACTAAGGTGGTACTCAAACAACAAAAAATTCAGCAGCCACACAAATAATAAATTTTCCAGTAAATATTTCAACTATATATAATTCAGCTACACAAGGCATCAGCAAAATTTTCTGTTTCACATATTACAGAACTTGTTCATTTCCCCAGCGAAGCAGATGCCAGAGCAGTGGATTCTGTCTAACAGAATGCTCCCTGCAACCCAAGTGCCATAAACAATGGATAACCTGAAGCGGGCTTTGTCTCCAGGTAGAATTTAACTGGACAAGTAAAAGCAGGAACCTGGGAATCAGGGTATGGGGCTCTGCAGCATAAAGCCCAGAAACGCTGCCACACTACGGAAAGGGGGACACTTCTGAATGTGCCTCACGTCACCAGTTCAGTGTATGGAAAAGAAACAGCTTTTAAGAAAGAAGAAATAAGGATTCAAGCCCCAAGTCTGCCATCAGAAACCTTTTCAGGCACATTCTGCACTACTTTAGAGCGATGCCTACAAAAGCAAAGGCTTGGCCAGAGAAGTTGCACTTTCCAAACCTTCTCAGACCTCATTCCCATGTGACTGGATCTCCTAGAATGCTTCACAAATCAAAGAATAAGCAAAGCAGCATCACTAAGATATCACCTCTCTGTAAGAACATGCCTGAACACTAGTGCACATGTTACATCCCAATCAACACAAGTTAATTTCTATCTCTATCCTGCCAGAGCAGCCACAAACCCTTCCCACAATTTTCTGAATCAACAACAGGATCAATACTATTCCCCATTTCAGATCATAGTTCCATTATTTTAGTAAGTGCTTTCACAATAAAGACCCCAGTGGGTCCCAGCACAGCCTTTTCCAGGCTCTCCCAAAATCCCAGCCGAGAATGGCTGCAGGACACCACCCTGGCTCAAAAGGAAAGCTGCAATAACTCTTTTTGATTTGTATAATGCATATTCACTGTTCCAAATGCCAAATCATCCAAGCTCTCAGCTATTTGTAGGCTGATGAACCAGGTGCACAGGGGAAGCTGGGATGCATTAGACCTACTAAAAACGTCACTATTGCAGCTGATCTTCGTGGCTTCAATAAATCCACATTAACTGAATCCACCATGAACACGCCGAACACTTCACAAATCAAACACTTGCACATATCTGATGGCCATTTTTCTGGAATTTCCAGCCATCCAGCATGTGGTAAAGGTGACTGTTGCTATGTGTATATACACTGCTCTGCTCTCGGTCAGGTTGCTGGTAATACTAAAATCTTAGCCAAATTCTTTATTTCCCATTCAGGCACTATCTCTGGAGTCAAAATTTAGGAAAAGAAAAAGAAAAAAAAGGATGCACTGAATCAGACATGGGTACAGAGTAGCCATCAGGCCAAAAAAGAATGGAATTAAACCCATTATTTTTCATTCAAAAAATTGTGTAACTTTTTGAGCATCAAAATAATTTTGACACAAGCAAAGCTTGGTAATGATGTTCGCACAACAGGAAAAGAAGGGTTTATCATATTGCTATTAGCTGGCCAACTGCTGCACTGATGAAGAAAACCTTATTCAGCTTTTCCAAATGCTAAGATTTTCCTTTGCATTAAGGAAAATGTCAGAGCTTCCAAATGAAACGCAACAACCTAGAGCATTTTACTGTAAATACAAAGATGGCCTTTAAAAATAATTACAGAACAACAAAAAAAGAGATGGAGAGAAGCAAATACCAAAAAAAAATCCACTTAAAATATTATGCATAATAAAAAGATCCCATATTTCATATCAGAAGTAAGAACCTTCTGTTTCTACTGAAACCAATGGCACCACTGTTACGACCATCAATGGAATTAGAGTTCTTTGTTTTAAAATGCCAGTAGGCATCCAGCTGGTTTGCTGAAGACTGCAAGACACTTCTCCTCCATGAATACAGCCATAGCTAATCTCTGATACAAATCCAAGTTTCCTGATACCCTTTCATAATATCTGGTTCCCCAAAGATCTGGTATTCGTTGCACTGATACCAATTAGAGCACAGTGATTTCCTAAGTAAAAAAACCCTAAAAATCTCCCAATACTTTGGATACAATTCGAAAAATAAGACATGTTTTGTCATTACAACTTTGACCTTTTCCATTTATGCTTTTATAGTCTCCTACCATGATGATGTTTTGACTAGAGGAATTACATTTTCACTATACCATCAATGCTTTTAAGTTAATTTTAAGATTTTACCATTATTGTTAAAAGTATCAGAAAACAACCTCAGTTTCATCCCATCACTCACTCTGGGGACAATATTCATTTTCCTGCACCTCACTAGTGAAGGGAGACCAAAAGACACAATCTATTTTCTGTGAGCTTAATTTGAGATGAAAGAAACACGCAAGAACTCACAATAACCTCCTGAAAATGCCACATGGGTTATGTTCACTTCTCCTCTATTTGACAGGACATAGGCTAAACTACTTTACCTACATTTGATGTGACCTCCCTAATGCTCGGTAAGATGGACTAAAGCAGAGTGATCACACTTCCCTGCACACTGGGTCTGTAATGCCCCAGCAGCTCCTCACCAACAGCTAAGTCTGCCTTTAAGCTGCCTTAAACTCAAACCCTTTCACCATCTACATGGTAAGGTCTCAAATCCAGCTCCACCTTGAATGACCTGAGAGTTTTCCAGTCTCTATGATCAGTCAGCTCCCTGTTCTCTCCCAGTGCTGATACGATACCAACGTGCCCAAAACCAGCTCACACCCCAGAGCTTGGGGTCAGGGGAACTCACCAGCACTGCCTTGCAGTTATCCCTCTCCTCCCAGGCTCCAGCTCTTCCATAGCCATGCACCACTGCCAGGAGACACAACTCTGATCCTGGTTCACCTGTTGCAAAAAGGCAGGCTTGCAAGCTGGGATAAAGGTGGGCTAACAACAGATTTGGCAGCTCAGAGCGGCAAAAGACAATTCTCCGTGATCTTCCTAAAACTTCCACAGATACAGTTCTATGACAGACACCTTCAGTGCACACTAACTAAACTTCTCTTCCTTCAACAAGCTCTTCCCTGAACTTGCTTCCTTCAGGCTTCCTGGCGCTATTTGCCTCTGAGCAAGCACGGTCTTCCTCTGGCTCTCATCTCCTCCCTCGTTGCTTCCAGGAACACGGAAGGAACATAAAACACAAGATGTACAGAACTTAGGTTCTGTGAAAAGACACCTTCCTAGAAAAGGCTTCCTGCTGCTTCTCCTTCATCATCATGTCTGTCCTCATCTACCTCCTCTACTTGGCTCACTGCAAGGTTGTCAGGAATGGCACTAATAAGATTATGCTCTAATTCCCAGGACCATACTCATAAAACAGAACATTTGTGATATTAATCATTTTCTTTGAGAAAAACACCATTTCCCAGCTCAAACTGGACTGGTTCATTGTTTTTTTCTTTTTAAAAAGCAAGACCAAAATATTACAATTATAAACACCTTGTTTTCTACAAGTTTCTATTTAAGAACCATCTCAAGATGCCATTGTATCTTGAAAAGAATGCAATCCTTGATTTACCTTTCAAAGGAATATTAGTCAAGAACTGAACAAGAATAACTGTTCAGCTTTTCAGACTGTGCATCCAGCACACAGGAGTAAGAACATTTTGAGGAGCATTTGTTTACTTTTAAAGCAAAAAAAGGTTATTTAGTTTTCAAGCATTCCTAGATTCAAACAGTATCTTGCAATGCATCAAGCCGGATGAACATAGTGACACCTTTTTCTTAAAACATGAATTGGAAAAAAAGTTTGAATATATTTGTCTTCATTTTGACAATCTTCGGGAAGGCTTAACACGATTCACACATTTATAGTCTTGACAAGAGAAAACCAACCATTCTCATCAATTCACAGGAAAAAAAAAAATGGATAAGCAGGGGGCAGGGTAAAAAGAAAAGCCAAACTAGAATAGCCATAATTATAGTAGTTAGCATGAGTGATGCTGTATATAAATCCCTGCATATTCTTCAAGGCTGTTAAACCAAATTTTGTTCAAAGATGGAAGAATAAAAGAATGGTAACTGTGACAAAACTGCAAAAATTGGTATCACATCTGACAAGTCATTAGCAAAATCATCTATGCATTCATAGTCTATGGCTATTGATTTAGCTTCTGAGCAACATTTCATTGCTGTATCAAAAGTCAGGTTTTATTTCTTTTTATTTGATGGTCTTGAAAACACTAAGTTATCAGGCTTAAAAGGATAGCTCAAAGAAAAAATACCTTATGAGAGAAGAAGGAGGTACCTGATTAGTATTTGTAGAGTAGATCACAGAATCATGCAGTCACCAACCAAAATCCATTTCCAGAGGTTTTTATACCAACACCCATCAGGGGTATGCTCAAGTGCCATGACTGTGCATCCACAGAGACCACAGTGACCAGCCAGAAAACCAACTGCAAAGTTACACCGTCACGGTGACAAGCCCCTGGCACAACCTTCAAAGGAGTTCCTGTGGCTAAAATCATAACAGGAGCGTAGCTGAGTAAGCAAGAGAGCTCCTACAAAAGGCTGATTTTTGAATGCAGCACTTCCATAGTGACAATACTGAAAGCTTTTGTAAATGCCATGCCCTGCCATTCTGATTACTGCGAGTGCTCTACTCAGGTATCCATGGAAACTTGAGAAATAGATGTTAAATTTGTTGGATGTGTTTTGCAGCAGGGAATGGGACTAGTTGCCAGTCAGCCCAGTCTAACCACAGGTATTTTGATCTTTAATCATGAAGAAGGCATCAAAAGCCCTCAAACAATGACGAAATCCACCAAATGGTCACGTTTCCCAATGACAAAAGGAGGAGGCAAGGATGCACTGAAGAACTGTTATTTTAATGCTGTTATTATCTCTTGAGAGAGAAAAATATCCCAATCCCTGTAATGAGGAAAGAGACACCTAAATATTCACTCTTCCAACCTCACAGGGAACAGGAAAAAAAGAAAGCATGGATACAAAGGCACAGAACCTCGTAGGGACAGGTGGACATGGAGTACTCAGGACTGTAAGAGCCTCTGAGAGAAACTGCTTCAATCCTAAAGACTGGTCCTGAATAGCACTGAAAACTAGGGATGCATTCAGAAATAGATGAACTGAAGCAGTGTTCCCAGATTATTCCCTCTGGGAAAAGGAAGTAGCATAGGGAAAATAATTTCTCCCTGCTTCCTTCCCCAAGAAAACTAGTGCAAGTTGGGCAGGCTCCTGCAGTAACTGATTTTCTTCAGAGAGAGGATGTGCATTAACTCCCTCAGATGACACGGAATTGCTGTTATTGAACTTCACCCACATCCACACTTTTCTGGACTCCAACTGGTAATGATTACTAGAAATCTCTCTCGGTATTCCTCCGAAACTGCATCCGCAGAGCACAGGCTGAGAGTGCTGACTGAGGCACTACTGACAGAAGAAACAGCTAAAGGCAAAGTCCTCTCCAGGTCTCCCATTCTTGCAAATTTAGGTGCCTTTAGAACTGATCCATGTGCCCAGAGCCTGCAAATCTGTAGCAACAGAGCTCCCGATTTGGGCCAGGGAGCACTCAGTGACTGACAGGGCAGTGGAGAGCAGTGAGCGGGGCCGGAGAGCACCAACACAGCCCACAAAGCCACTCTCTGATGTCCCTGACACACCCTCGTGCAGTCCTGAGTGAAGAACAAAGGCTTTCTAGGCTTTCTGGCCTTCATATCCTGAGTAGTTTTGTTTATTTATTTGCTTACTTCTTAGAATCAACTGCATTTTCCTCTTCATTTACATGAAAACATTTCTCAGATCCCCCTGAGATAGCCTTTGAAGGAATTTCCTGTTTTAATAATGATTACTGACACAGATCACCACTGCCATCCTAATTTTAAAACACTGCAAAGTCACTTTTAATAGCAGTTATGGCAAAATTTTGAACTTGCATTTGTTTATTTTAAATGCATACCACCATGATTCTCAATAGCACAGCACGTGGGCCAGGGCTGACACATTTTGAATAATGAGAGCAATGGAATGTTCTTTCAACATCAAAAATGTGCCTGGTCACTGAGAAAAGGCAGATTCGATGTAATGACCCAGGACACTTGTCACGGTGAGGAAGATGAAGCCTGCAGGTCTGTCACAGGCCTTTCAGGTCACTGAGGCTCAGCCTTGGCAGCAGCATTCCCTCAGCACAACACCAACAGCAGTGACCTTACAGCACCCAACAGCTGCACACTCCACAGTGGAACATCTGTGAAGCAAGTGTACCATTTACAGCCATGGCTGATGGACTTCAGAGCTCATCCCTGAAACAGACTCCAAGTCCTCCTGGCACCTTTCTCACCACTGCAGAAACACAAGCCTGATGCAACCTGGAGCTTCACCCATCCCTCCTTCCAACCAGCCAGGCTGTTTAATAGAAACATGACAACATACAGAAGCTGAGTAATTATGTAAGAACTGAAGTCATCTATGGATAGACAAAGATTTCACTAAAGCTGCATAAGGAAAATATCAACAACTAGTTCACTTAGGGAAAATAAAAAAAAAAAGGAACAGATGCAAACTCCCCCAAAAGGTCATGTTGCTTCATACCAAATTAAGGTCATGACTGTTCTCATTCTCCTAATCGAAAGTATCATTGTTTGCATGCATTGTCTTTTATTCCTTTCATGTCTTCCATTATCATTTCTTGGGAGCCAGTACAGCTTTTCCAAATATCCAAAAAAGCCAATTTGCTTCTTCACAATACCTACAGACTAAAACAGCCACAGGGAGAAGTTTCTAAAACCATAAATGGTGTGTTCTTTGAAGTCAAATACTTGTGAAATCCCATCCGACACATCGTCAAAAGGCAGAACCAATTCAGGCACAGAAAACTGACACAATGGGACCTTTTAATATAATTGTTTTAAAGTAAAAAGTATATTCTTAGGATTTTTTTTAAGAAAGGGATGGTTGCTTTGTGCATTTATAGAGAGAATTAGTGAAATTGTAGTAGAGGACAGCAAAAAGGAATAGATCCCCTGGAACAGCCTGGAAGAATATGTAACTGGAAATTTTAAAATACTTGACCAGATCTGTAACTTTAAAAGGAAAAAAAGAAAATAAATCCAGACTTAATTGCAACAGCAGATATGATGTCCAGAAAGTGCCTAAAAAATTTCAACATTGCCATGAAAGTGGGAGAAGTTTGCCATGGCAGGTCACATCAACTCAACTAACAAAAGAAGCATTTGGCAGAAAAGAGCACAAGATGAGACACCAGTCAAGTCCCATATAACCCCAACTACCAGTGACACAATTAGAAAGCAAAACATATCCTAAACCCTGACATGTTCATGAAGGGATCAGGTCTTTTATAGCTGAGGCAGCATTCTGGTCTTGCTGCACAGAACTGGCCTCCCAGAGGCTGCTTTAACTTGAGCTGACATCCAAGGCTGCAGCATCCTCTTCCAGCTCCTGGCAACAGTTGCATTTGACAGAAGCCCTGGTCACTCCCTGTGGATCAGGATAAATCCCCTTTACACCACAAATGCATCAGCTAAAAATGTCTCTGGACAGAACAGACCTCTTGGGGCCTCTCTACGGCTGACTGAAGCTTTGGGGAGACTTTGCAGGTACAGAGCTCTGTTGAACACCAACTGCTGTCCCCATGGGAATGAACTGGACATTCAGACTGAAAGCTTGCAGGGTGACAGTATCGTAAAGGAAAACTTGTCAGCTCAACCAGCATTACCCAATTATGAGCCAATGGTTTTAAAAATGCCAAAAATCAGTATAATTAGAAGCTTTACATGCAATAGCTCCCGGGTATGAACAATTTCACTAACCAAGCTGCAGATACCGCAGTGCTGTGCTAAGTGAAGCCATAAAGATGACGGGCAGGCACTGCATACAGCACTCAGCTACTTTACATACAGACGTTTCTTTTTCGCATTGTACTGTGCTGCAAGAAGTGGCTGCAGCTTCAATATTGTCAATACAACACGCACTAAATCACAGTTTATCCCTGAAGCCTTTATTTCCTCTGACAGCCTCAGCATTCCAGTGCATGGAAAGAATATAAAGATTTCTGGCACCACAAATCATTGCTTTACTACCTGGTCTTCTGTCTTCTAACCAAATCCCTCCAGCATAGATTCTCCCTATGTCACAAGTTACTTCATTTCAGTATTGCATTGCACCAACCTTGCAACTTGGCAGAAAACAAAACGTGATACCCTGTCATCTGAAAGACAAATCTGTCAATCTATTCTTCCCTTTGTCAGCTGCATCCTAGAAAATTGTTACAGGTTCCTTCAAACCAAACAGACCTTAGAGACTTCATTTACAAAGCACTGAGAGAACATTTAGATGGTGGGGAGGGAGAAGAGCCCAGCAGATCATCTTGAAGATTCAAATAGTTTCTAAGTATTGTTTCCTGGTTTGGTTTGGGGTTTTTTAATGAATACTTTATGACTGTTATTCCACTTACACTGAAATTAAGCTATGTCACTCAAAATGTTCCCCAAATCCTACCACAATCAAACTTAACCTTTTAGGTTTCCCCATGCATTTCTGCCAGCACCTTTGGCTCACCATTACAGTTTCCTCAAGCCTTTGCAGCATACAGTGAGGAAGAAGGCATGGAGAGATCGAATGAAATCAGGCTGAGTCTGCATTTCCCTTAGGGTTATTCACCCATATCATTTGTATCCTAGGAACCCTCTTCCCTCCCCCAGCTCCATTCCCACACAAGGAGAGACCACCCCGTCCTGCAAAGGCTGTATTATTCTTATCAGGCACAGCGTAACCCCAAACGGATCAAACCCACAGCATCCTTGTTTCAGGCAAAACAAGATTCAGCTCAGCTCGAGTCAAGTTTGCAAAATCGGAGACATGTGGCCCCGTTAACTTGGTACAACGGCACCGGTGGGGGTTTCCCCCACCCCTACACCTCGCTGGGAGCTCCCTGGTCCCTGAGGCTGCGCCAGGATGCTCAGGCGCTCAGCCCAGACAGCGCTATCTCTCCCACCCGGCTGCCAGGTCTTTCTTTTCCAGTGCATCAGGCTTCTCGCTATGCAGGGGTCCTGCCTCTATGTCAGCAGCAGCCCCTGAGCTCCAATTCGAGCCCTCCCCCTCCTCCCTCTGGCCGCTGCTGGGAAACGGAGAGACCCCGACCCGCGGGG